>VZTL01017627.1:3230-27927 GCA_013400535.1 Scopus umbretta
CAAGACAGAGCAGGAAAAGGTGGGAGGAAAAAGAAAAAGGAAGTGATGAGGTGGAAGAGAAAGGGCTATTGCAGAGGGATGCTGCACACAGGAGACAGTGGAAGCTGAAGATCCAAAAGAATAGTCCTTGGCAGATCTCCAATCAACAAGTGTTAACTAACTACAGGTTTTCAGGCAGTTTTATCAGATTCTCCTAAAAACATAAAAGGTATAGATCATATTTAAACTAATTTGCTAACTAAACACTTTGCAAGCAAGGAACTCCTGTTCCAGGGGGGCACCTGACATTCTCCCCTGGAAGGATCTTTACAGAAAACTGAAGGGTTTTTCACCCGCATCCTCCTAACAGATGTGGCACCAGGCTATTCCCACCTCACTTTTTCACAAGGAAATCTGGATATACCCCAGCATAGCCTAATTTTTGTCTCCTCCTCAAAGAGCACTGCCCCCAAACACCCTCAGTACCACAAAGATATTCTCTCCCCCTGACTACCTGGTGGAGGACTTTGTTTCAGACCTACCAACAAACTCGGCCCTTGGACAACTCTTTTACATGTTTCTTCTTAGTTTAAAGTTCCTGATCTCGATACGCCAGAAGAGATGGCACAGTTGACTGTTAACTCAACGCTGACCAGCCTGGAAGACACGCTCACAATCATGGCAATGCTTGAGTGCGGATCCTATAACACAGTCGACAGACACATGAGCCGGTTGAACACGTGTGCTCACCAGGTCAGTCCTAACGGAGCCCAGGTATTTTCCGACTCCCACGTCACTCTGCTGGGGGGAAGTCCATGCCAGGATTAACTGCCTTCACTGTACAGCTCACGTGGCTCTGTAATGGCAGCCGTCTACGTCTACACGTAACAGAGCTGACAGGCAGAGAGGAGCTGTGGTAAATACTAGGCAACTTTATCAGGAGAGATCTCAGCAAGGGGCAAGCTAGCGATCAAGAAAATAGACTTGAAGCCTGGACAGGGACAGGCAACTAAAATATTTAATTTTGTAACAATAATGCTGCAGATGTTTTCTTAATAGCCTCTTCTGATTTAAATGCTTACCCAGAACCTCAAGTCATAACGATGGTTTTGCTCTTCTTTATACCACAGGTAAATCTGACCTCATTACCCAGCTTGCCGGCCAGAGACGTGATACTGAAGACACTACTACTAAAACTAAGACCCAAACTCCAAAATTTCTCCAGTGAAAGCTGGGCAACGTGGTTCCAGCAGCAGCTGCCCTTGTTGCTGTCTGGTATGAACAAAACCTATCTGGGATGGCTGGGGACCAACATCTCCTGTGATTCCTATCAAGCAATGTGAGTTTACCATGACTTTTAGGGTTATGACAGTTACAAGCTAGTGTTTCAGCTGAGCCTCCACATTTTGGATTTCCAAGACAGAAGGACTGAGCTCTGACTCCCTTACTGTTCTGTTTATTAGCCAAAACCAAACACAGAACCACTAGGCAGGAACCGCATAGAGATCTTCCAGGTCACTTAATTTGCTTGTCGCTGTTGGAAAGCTGTGAGCAAGACCCATATATTCTAAAACGTTTTTCTGTTCGTGCAAGTGGAAATATTCATGAGTCTCTTCTGTGAAGTCCAGCTAAGAGATGTGACTCTGGCACCACCCAGGCCACGCAGAAGGTTGGAAGCAATGGGTCAACTCCCTCAAAACTCCAAACAA
Source organism: Scopus umbretta (assembly GCA_013400535.1). Taxonomy (NCBI): domain Eukaryota; kingdom Metazoa; phylum Chordata; class Aves; order Pelecaniformes; family Scopidae; genus Scopus; species Scopus umbretta. The sequence continues at coordinate 4,919 of VZTL01017627.1, forward strand.
ATGCAGTTCCTTTCTGAAAATGTCCTCTTTTATTTCCCAGAGTCAAAGGATTCAACATCGCTTATGAGTCCCTTTCACCTTCCAACAAAACTGACATCTATAACAGCTACATTAAAACCTACCTGAGCCAACAATCCCATTCAACAGGTAACAGCACCAAAGAAGTGGAATCATTCTAAAGCCCAAAGGAGAGCGATCACAGAGTTTGTTTCCAGGCTACAAAATATCAGTCATGGGTTCCTACCTTCACTCGGCTGTCCACGGGGCTGGAGCTGACTTCACTGAGCAGGAACAGAGCAGGCCCAGACTTGATTTAAAGTCTCCTTGGAGCTGGTCCTATCCATGGGTCCTGCTTGCACTGCATGGGGATATTTCCCAGAGTTAGAATTGGCTCCAATATAGTCTCTTAATCCAAAAATTAATCTAAACCAGTCAACACCCACAGGAATGTCGTCCTACTTCTTTAGCATCATAGCATGGAGTCCTACTTTCATTAGCATCATCGTGGCTGCCCTCAAAGGACATAGGCTGTCTTCGTTTGTAACACTGCCTTGTCAATAGACACAGGTTTTTTCCTCTTTCTAGGGATTGCCTGCGACATCCAAAAAGGAATGAGGAACTGGATTGACATAAATCTTGGGAAATTCATAGAACAATCCTCCATGCAAGATCTTGTTCGCTTCAATGCCAGATTTAAGGTATTGAGCTGCAAGTCTGTACAGAGCGATCAGCAATGCCATAGCTCATTCTTGGTAACAACGTGTTGTACTGGGCTTCAGAGGAATTACAATTTCCTACACAAAGGCCAAATCACAGCCCAAGATGTCATCAAATTTGCCTCCAATTACCCCACTGCGGTCACTAATGCATTCATAGGCCTTAATCCCGAAGAAATGAATGTAATGCACATTAAAATTGAGCACTGCTGCTAGCTCCGCCTTGGAGACGCCACCGTCTCTGTATACAGCAGGTTCTTGTAGAATCCCACCTGCACTTTGCCTGGGAACAGCTAACACGATCCAAGCGTTGCCGTATAGCTTAGAAGTTGTAACTTTTATTATGTAACTACCGAATGAGCGATTCCACATGATTTTGTACCCAATTCTTGTATTATTATTTTTCCTGTGTAGGAACTAAGCGCTCAGAGCCTGAAAGATTTGCTGGGACCTAATTTTGGGTTTCACTTTGAAGCAGGATATTCACAACAGCCATCAGCAGGTGAGTGAAAGAGGATTTAGGAGTTACCACCAAGTTTTGCCTGGTACCGACACCCTTATATTTGTTTAGAACGCAAAAGAATTCCAAAAGGCTTCCATCTGCATAGCGAAAGTATGCAGAAAGGTTACTCCTTGTCTGCCTGACGGCAGATTCCCTCCCACTGTATAGAAAATAACAGCTTATCACAGGCCAGAAAGGACGTGCCAGATTTTGCAGTGGGATCTCCCGGCCTACGCTCCGCTGTAAGCTCGGCATCACTGCACAGGGTCAGTCGGGAAGTCGCACTGGGTCACACTTAGCTCGCCGTGAAGGAGCGGCAGGGCTGTTGCAGGCAGCACGCTACCCGGTGCTTTGCGCAACCGAATTGTAACCGACTTCACGGATGACTTTCTCTCCTTCCCTCGGGAGTCTACTCCACTAGTAAAACATTTCCAAATGGGCTTATGGGAAAGCTATCAGGAGGTGGAACGGTTATTCCAGACCCTCGAACAGATCATTGTCTCTGTGGACAATCTCTGTGGATTCAGAACTGATTAGATGCCTTAATATTTATTTCAGCACCTCCTGTAACTGGAAGAGCAACAACATATATGAAAAACCACACGTTTCAGATTCTTTACTGTGTTCTCCCCCTCTGGCTACTAAACAGTTTTGTAAGATTATATCCTACCCCTAAACGATAAGGTATTCTAGCACAGAGAAAGCTACACACCACTTCAATCAACAAGGGCGTTTACTTTCTTCAGAGCTCATCGCTCCTTAACAGCAATCTAGAGGTGCAACTGCGGGATGTTATAGTCATATAGAAATCTGCATTTGTTGGTAAAGTATGTTGGCTGGAGCCCCGCCTTCACACCTTAACCAGAGCTTTTGAACCTTGCAAGGACAAAACCCAACGGTGCGTTCAGGATCAGGCCCTAGATGCTACCAGCTTCTCCTTGCATTCTGCCTACAGCTATGCCTGGAAACGACACGCAGCTCTGCTGATTAACAGCACACTCCACTTCGCATTTTCCATCTTGGTACCTCAGGGTACTTCTACAAACAACGCAAAGACTTTTTTTTGGGTTGTTGTTAAATAAAGCTCCTGTTAACGCGTATTAGGTTGTGTTCTGTAAAGGCCAAATTTGCAAGGCTTTCCACCGACACAGGGAAATCCCCAGGCAGGGTCTGCAGTCAAGAAGATGCCCAGTTCTCAACCAGACAGCACTACAGCCTCACCAGCAACCTCGAAAAATTGTTACACCACTTTCTCCACTGCTCCTCACGTAAATAAAATTGTTTCCTTGGAAGAACTAATCATTCCTCACACTGAGCTTTGAACCTCTAACACACAAAACATCATGCATGAACACAGCCAGCTGCTCAGGGCAGATGTAGTTTCAGACCCCTGGGCCACACAGGCAGGAACCCCACCAGCTGCCAGGAGAGCTGCCCCAAGAAGGGCGACGGGTATCCGGGCCATCCCCACAAGCTCGGGGGCTTTGAGGACTTACTCTCTGCAAGAAGCGGCGGCCCAGCACAGGCCTCCCGCTGTTTATGAGGCTGAGGGCCACGATACCTCCCTCTCTGTAGTGCCTACATCTTACCTCAGCCTCACACACCTTCCACCGTAGCCTACAAAACCAACAAATGCCCTGCGGGCAGCCTGCCTGCGGGGTGCCCTGCCCTTTCAGGGCCAGAACCGCCCTCCCTCAGGCGCCCTCCCTCAGGCACCCGCCCGCCATCACCGCCGGCCCCCGCCCTCCTTTCCGGCAGCGTGGCGTTTGCCCTTTTTACGCCAGTGTGGCGGGTCCCTTTTTACGACAGCGCGGCAGCCCCGCCCCGCCAGCTGGCTGCCGCGCTGGGCGGCGGCGGGGCCGTGATGGCGTCTCCCTTCAGCGGGGTGCTGCAGCTGACGGACCTGGACGACTACATCGGGCCCTCCCAGGTGGGTGCGGGCCGGGGGCCGCAGGGCCGCCGGCGGGGGAGGGCCGGTTGCGGGGGAGAGGCCGTGGCCCTGGGACGGGGCGGCCCGGCCTTGCCCTGCCCCGGGAGCCGCGGGGTGGGCCCTGCCGGCGCCGCCCGGGGAGGGTGAGAAGATGGCGCCGAGGGGAGGTGGGTGACAGCCCCGGCCGGGCCGGCAGCTCTCGGCCTGGGCAGGGCCCCTCGGCCTGGCAGCCTGAGGGAGGAGCCACAGCGCGCAGGGGGCAAAGGGGCCGAGGCCGGCCGCCTCGCCGACGTCCTTCGGGTGCTGCGGAACAACGAGTGGTAAAGGGAAGAGCGCACGGAGATTCCCTCGCTGGCCCCGCCAGGCAGCGCGCAGGGAACGGGGAGGACAGCAACGCTGACCGGTGCAAGCCTCTGTAAGCGGCTAAAGAGAGAAATCTTGGCCCAGCAGCCAGTCGGTCATTCCTGCCCCGATCTGGAAACCACCCCATTAAATGTTAACCTAGACCCCCCCAAGAAAACACCAGACAAGCTTAAGCCTAAACAAGTTTCTTTGCACACTGCTGAACCGCACAGATGTTCATGCCGGCATACAGGAGCGGGTGGCAGAGAGGTGGGAGCGAGCAGCAAGGACGGGTCAAGACCATTCCTTTTGGAGTCTTCAAGCAGTAGCAAAAGTACTAAATGGTAATCCTGGACGTATTTGATGACAAGTACAGCGGAAAAAGTCCTGAAATGAGACCAGTGGAATGGAGCATAGCAAATGGACTCTCCTTGCAGTACCAGGGTTTCCTAGGGGAGTCTGTCATGTAACTAATGCGACCTGCTTTTCTGTGTCAAGCAGAGATCACTGGTTCTGTTCAGTGAGCGTAACTGAAGAATCCTAACGGCTTGTTCTGCTACTCTCTGAATCTTGTAAAATGTAGTAAAGCTGGGTTAATTGGGGGGGGGGGGGCGGGGAGACGACCCACGGACAACACTGAAGATGTTGGCAGAGCAAGGATGGTAAAAGGCAAAGAAAACCATAGCTGTAGAAGTAGGACGAGGAGTCATAAAGTGCCCAAACAATAAAAATGGCACAAAATGCAAAAGCACCCTTGAGACTTCATCACAGAACAATACAGAAAACTGGAAGCAGGCCATCTGAGGCCGTCAGAGTCCTTTCGGCATTAAATGAAACTTCATTGGCACTAGCCACATGTTGACTGTGGTGACCACGCCTCCATCGGTTAAAATTTGCAATGAAGAGTGCACGTTCATCTGTAAGATCCGAGAGAGGAGGACTCTGCAGGCAAGCCCCTGTTCCTTTCAAGGCTCCGTAAAACACAGCTGGGTTTTTGAGAAAGAACAGCAGAATTGTCCTCTGTTTTAGGTATAATGCTGGAAAAGTGTTCCTTCTGTAAAAAAGGGGTAAGCAGTTTTTGCTTTTATGTTTTCCCTTGGTGGTTATAGACGCTGTAAGTAAATCCAGCGTAGCTTAAGGGAGAGTAAGCGGCATTCACTCTCAAACTAGTGTTTGGCTTTGATCAGTCTCGTTTCTATTAAATTTACCTCTTCCGTGCTTTGTTGCTCATCTCCTTGCTTTTGGGCTTTACTTCTCTTTCAGGAATGTATCAAACCTGTAAAAGTGGAAAAAAAGCCTGGAAAAGCAGCAGCTAAGATCAGAATTGAAGCAGATGGAAGCTATTTTCAGATCAATCAGGTATGTGTGATTTTTCTTCATTATTGTGTAAAATATCCGGAAAACATGAGTGTATTGCTAAGTGTTTGAATAGTCTACAGCTATTTAATGCCTCAAAGAGGAACCAAGATGTTAGAAAAGTGTTGCTATTGCTGTCAGCATTCTCGTATCTTTTTTCCAAAGTCCACCTTTTTAGTTACCCGGTTTTATAAGCAGTAATTCCGGTTATGTCTCAATCTTTTATGCTCTGCAACACAGACGTTAATTAGCAATGATTTTCAGTGCAAGAGCAGATAAGCTGAGAAGTCCACTTTGCCGTCAGTACTTAAGTATGAGCAATTCCTAGATTATTTGAGACAGTGTCTTTTCTTACTGCATTATGTTATACAGCAGAGTGCTCACTCAGAAAGGGATTCAAATCGATACTCTTAAATTAATTTTGCTCTAATGTTTTTAATAACGTTTCAAATTATTTGTTAAATAGCCTGCAGAACTCATAAGCCTCCTGCTTACAAAATTAATGCTGAGTTTTGGAGAACTATTTTCCTGTTTACACAGAAAAGGTTAGCATTTCTTTGTTAACCAATCTGGGAATTCATCTAGAAATGGTACTTCTAACTGTAAGCAGATGATGACCTTTTGACTTAAAAAGGGGGGGATACAGCACTTCCAAAGAAGTCTGGTTTCTTATTTTAAAATTTTAATTTAGTAATACCCAATTGCTCTGCCTGGTTCTGATTTTATTGAGAAGTGAAGTTTAAGAGGAGAGGAAGTGAAGTTTAAGAGGAGAGTCTCATGGGAAAACTGACTGATTCAGGTCAAATATTACGAAAAATATTTCCTGCCAGTGGCAAGCCACACACTGTCTTTGATATGCTGCCATACAGTTCTCCCACCAGTGCCTGTGTCAATTTTGCACGCAGAAAGATTGCAGAATGCTCAGTATCAATTAAAAATGTTAACGAGCTTGTAGTCTGGTTACACAATCTGTTTAGGAGGAGTGAAATTCAAGTTCCTGTGAAGAAACAGCTCCAGTACTATTCAGTAACGTGAGCAGCATCCGATAGCGGCGACAAAGCTGGCATGCTTTCTCCAGCATAATATTCAACGCACGCTGGAGGCTGGTGCTTAAAGGCTTAGGGTCTCTGTGGTCTACACTTTTGTGGCTAAAATAGCAGCTGCAATCTATAGCATGTTAGTCACGCTAACCCAGTCTTCAGCCACCCACAAGTTGAAAAACCGAGCAAAATAGACTCTGTTTGCTTCTGGGAAAGTATAATTTCAATGTTTCAGAGCCATATCAGCCCACCAGATAGTGCAAATAATTGTGGCCTAAACAACTGTTCTGTATTTGATGAAAGTTATGTTCTTGGTCTCGCTGAAATTTTCCTGAAATTCCTCAGCAGATTTGCATCTGCGTGCCAAATAGTCCTATTAAAAGCAGCAAACTTCAGAGGTACCTGTCTTCCTCCTCATCTTACTAAAAATAAAAGATACTTTTTTTTAACGATAAACCGAGAGCATAAAAAGGGCAACGTCTTTGTTACTAAATACAGTAAAGGTGGGAAAACTGCTACCTAATTCTCGACTGTGGTCGGAACTGTGTCTAATCTGTTTCGTTCTAGGATGGAGGAGCACAAAAACTGGAAAAGGCTAAAATTACTCTGAACGACTGTTTGGCTTGTAGCGGCTGCATTACATCGGCAGAGAGTGTTTTAATCACTCAACAGAGCCACGAAGAGCTCTGCAAAATGCTAGCTTTTAACAAGGTAGGTGACAAGTCACGGCTAGGTAGGCTCCGGAGTTTGAAAGTCTTGATAGGTTGGTATGATGCATCTGCAGAAGCGTGCGTGGAAACAGCACACATAAAGAAATATTTCAGAGATCTGAAGGATCTGAGGACATGCTCAGCGCACGGTTGTGGTTTTTTCCAATTTTTAAAAAGTAATCAAGGGTTTGGAAAGGACCTTTAGTGTAGTAAGTTACTGACTTCAGAGTTAAGCTGGGAGATACTTTCTGATGTTCTGGTGTGCTGGAAGTTCTGCCTGTGCCGTATTAATATTGTCTGAACAGTGGTGGTGTGCGTTTGTTTTTTTCAAAGACTGCTGCTCCCAGTGAACAGAAATTGGTGGTGGTTTCTGTTTCGCCGCAATCCAGAGCTTCGCTGGCTGCAAGATGTAAAATGGGCGTTCTGGAAACAGCAAAGAAGTTGACCGCTTTCTTAAAGAGTTTAGGCAAGTGCGGTACTGCATTCTGCTAAGCACAGAGGGGACTGCTGGGGTGTATGTGCAGCACAACTGGTAGAGCGCACACGGTTGATGGGATTTAACCTCCCCACAGACTCATAACGTTTCGTAATTGGCAGTAGCTAAACTGCAAACTAACTGTCTACAACTTCAGTTGCATAATAAACTTGGAGTGATGGAGGGAAGGAGATTTAGATTTAAAATCTTTAAATTTTAGATTTGCAGTCCTCCTGTCACTTTTGCTCGTCTTACTGTGCTGACGTGCTAGGAAAAGGTTCGCTCTTGACTGCAGAGGTCGATACCTGTAAATAAGACGTAAATAAATTTGAATCCGGTTTGACTGGAGGCTTTTTGTTGCAGTTTGCCGTATCTTTCTTGTGAATTTTAACACAGGTGCTCTCCTGCCTAGGTGTGCACTATGTATTTGATACGACTTTCTCAAGAAACTTCAGCCTATTGGAGAGCCAACAAGAGTTCGTAAAACGCTTTCGAAAGCAATCTGAAGACAAAAAGGCTTTGCCAATGCTAGCTTCTGCCTGCCCAGGTATGGTATTAGATTAGTTACGGAAATAATAAAATGGCATACTAATAGTACACTAGAACAAAAATTCAGAAAGCTAGGCAGGAAAGTTTAAATGGATACATTGACTTAGAGGATTATTCCTTTCACAATACAAAGGGATCTTGGTGTTAATAGCCGTAACGATCTGTACAGTTACCTAATGAGCCCTCTAAAATGAATCTTGTGTTACATTTCCTTTGCTTTTTGTGCTGAAGCGGGACCAAAAATGGTTATTAATGGGTACTAAGCCCAGGGTTGGGGGGAGGGTGAGCAGAGCAAAGGGGTGCTTGTTATTTTTAATTGAATTTGCTAATTACACTCTTACCAGGTTGGATCTGTTATGCAGAGAAAACTCATGGCAGTTTCATCATTCCTTATATCAGTACCACCAAGTCTCCGCAGCAGGTCATGGGCTCCTTGATCAAGGGCCATTTTGCGGAACAGCAGGTAAGGGTCTGAAGCATACTATGCGTAATGGCAAACTGCTAAAATTGAATGCTTTAAGCTGTTGGGGTTTTTTTTAAATTTTGCTACATGTTACCCATTAGGGCTTAAAGGTAAAAAATGACCTTGCAGGAGCCAGCAAAGGCAGCGTCTTTCTCACTTCCATTTTGCCTAACAAGAAGTTAGCAACTAGGGCAGTAATGCTAAGCTCATGCTGCATGCACTACTTAAAACCTCTGCATGTTATCTGGGAAGGCTAGAGAAACTTCTGTTTCAGCGTCCTTGTGCTCCCATCTTGTCTGTGTGTGGTATTTTCATGTTGTTTAAAGTTGGTGAATAACTTAAACATAAATTATCCTAAGACAAAACTTCAGTCAGTGCATACGTGCAGATCATGTCTTGTCTAAAAATTACTCGTTCGTTCCCAACTTAATGTTCTCTTTCAGTTTGACTTAGTTTTGTTCTCAGTCTTTAACCTTTGGAATCTTTCCAAATGTAAATTTGATATCTAAAGACTAGATTTATACTAATAGCCTAGATTTGCCCAGAAAGAAACTTAAGTACCGCTTCTGAGTGTGTGATTTATTGTCCGTTAATGAGCAGCGGTTTAACACTTGCATTAAGTAAATGCTGACATCTGCATACTTGTTACAAAAATTGGCAGCTTCTGAGAATATTTGGCACAAGACACTGAAACAATGGCCTCGAGTCAAAGACTGGTTTCCTTGGCCTGTATGTATTTCTTGGATGGTCATGAGGTTTTTGTCCGACACCAGAAAATTTTGTAGTTGCTGATGCAGGGGCTGGTTTTTAGCATATTCTCTAACTGCATAATTAGGAATTCACTTCACCGGCTGACTTTGGATCACCTGCACTAGCAAAAGGAGGAGGGGGGGAAATCTGTAAAAGACCATCATGCTGACACTTGCTACAAACTAAAATCGGGTTCTAGGAGAGGAATTATTTGACGTATATATAAATGTGTGTGTGTGTAAATATATTTAAAAAAAAAAAAAAGTTCAGTCATAGTGGAGAGTATTTTCAGAGGCATGGTGACATTAGTTTCATCGTTCTCATTTTTACCTGGAAAACGTCTCTCTCGAGATAGGTTTGATACTGGCCAATCCAACTGCACGCCTTTTTCTTTCTTCCAGCGCTTAACACCTGACCAGATATACCACGTAACAGTCATGCCCTGTTACGACAAAAAGCTAGAGGCTTCAAGGCCAGACTTTTTTAACCAAGAGTACCAAACTCGTGATGTGGACTGTGTAATCACCACAGGTAAGCCGAGCCAGAGGTTGTCCAGGTAATTTCTGTAAGCCTCAGAGCAAGGCGTTTGCTAGTTTTAATAACCCTTTGTGTCCAATAGAGGACGTTGTGTATGATACTGCTGTATAATGACACTTCAATAATGTAAATCATGTCGTGGTAAAGATTGCAGGTACAGTCTTCTGTGCTTATCTGTGGATTTTGTTTTCCTTCATCCCCAAATAACTTTTTGTATCTGTGGTTCTGTTTTAGGAGAAGTGCTAAAGTTGTTGGAACAAGAAGGAGTATCTCTCTCAGATGTAGATCCTGCTCCTTTGGATACCATGTAAGAACAAAATCTCATCTGCATCTTCAGTCATGTTCTTTTTCATCCGGTATTTATAGAGTTCTTCAACAGAATTTGCCTTTCCGCTACTGTCCTACACAAGGCTGCATGTGTTTGCATTTGATTTGTTTTCTTGGGTCACTTGAAATCAGTACAATTGTGCATTAAAATACTTAATCTACAGAATGTGATGAATTTCCACTTCTGGAGAATCTGTAAGTATTTGTTCTAGATTTTAGTAGTGCAAGGATTAGCAGCTCTCACTGTAAATCAGCAGAATTTCTAGAATTAGCTCAGTAAGAGTATAATGGCAAAATAATTGTGCAGAGAAGTACGAATTGCATGACAGTTACTTACTTCGATTGTTGTTACTCACAGTATAGCTGGTGGAATCCCACAAAAATCTACCTGCAAACTCTGAAAAGTGAAAGAAGTGAGAAAACAGTTTGTTAAAAAAAAAAACCCTGTTATTGCACCATACTCAGTTTGCTTGTGTCTGTTCTAGTTTTCAGAGCTACTGTAAGGATTCCAGAATTAAGGTGCAAATAAGAAATATTTAGGTCACTCAGCTAATCTCTAGGAGTCTTTATTTGTAAAAAAAAAAAAAAAAGAGAGATCTAAAACATATGCAAGCCAGATGAGACTTTAGTTGCTTCAACTGAAAAGTAACATCTGGTTAAGTGACAACTGTGCAGAGATTTCAGTGACTACGGAAACATTAAAATCACATCTTACTCGTCTAACTTGACATGCAGCGGTGGTTCCGCACTGAACCCTAAACCAAAGTGTTCTTCTGCTTAAAAGAAATATCTTTGTAGCGCTTTGCACGTTAATAAGCAGAAAGGCTACATGTGCAGCAAACTGTAAGAATTGTAGAAGGCGATTAAGTATATGATTCAAAAATGTACTGCTCAGGCTCCCTAAGTTTTTAGGAGAGAGTTCGATACCCCAAATACGCAGCATCTAGCGCATGACTAGAATGTGACACTAGACTGTTTTCAGCTCTACCCCTTGCAGATGCGACGCACTCGTTTTGAAATTTGGTTTATTTCTAAATAGGCTTCAAGTCTTTCTAGTACAACCTAGTGCCACTGGCAGCCTTTGCTCAAGAACTGTCTGATCAGCACATAGACTTTGACAGGGCTGTGAAGGGAAGCGTCCTTACATGCAGCCTATTTCCTGGAGTAGTTTTAATTGTTAGAAACACTGGTCACTCCTGTGTGTCTGAAAAGAAGGAGAATGTGAGACAGAGGCGGCCTATTGCCATCCAATTCCTTTCATGTAAGGGACACTTAATTTAAAAAAAAAAAGAGATTTAAAATAACGTGCATGCCCGGAGCCTCGGTTTCTTGCTGCTACGTTTCGGTGTAGTTAGGTTTCACATAACACGTTTACTAGCACAGATCTATTTATGCACACTTTCTCCAGGATTAAGTGTCTCTTTCTGACATAGTGTATGCACGGATTGCTTTCACGTAAAAAAAAAGAAAAGTATCCTCAGCTATAAGGAACGTCTGCATGGTTGAGCCCCAGAAGTACAAGTTCAAAAGTTGCCCATGTAAGCAAGTACTTCTGTTCTACCTGCTTTACCGTTACACCACTAGTAGAAAATTGAGAAGAAAAAAAGATTCTGAAGTGTTTGGGTTCCCTTAGGAAATGACATTATGGAAGTGTCAGTTATAACATAGAACTGAATGTCTAATTACTTGATAAAAATCTCTGGCCAACTTCTTAGGAGTACATTCTGAGCACTAGGCCTCATGCTTGTGGTGATAAAGTGCCGCTATAACCTTTTGCTAGCTTTAACATACTCAGTAAATTGACTGGTTACAAACAGCACGTATTCCTCAGAACTTGGAGCGTTCACATAAGCAGTCCGGTGGCTGTTGTTCTTCTTTAGCCTCCAGCACGTGGAAAAGCCCATTAAGAGGTTATTACATTTGGCAGCAAGAATGAGACAAAGTGCCAGAAATCCCAGGACTTTTGCTGCTATAACCGTTTGCTCCAGGCCAGCACTGCAGCTTACTGGCAGCCTCATTTGAAGGGGGTAGCAGTACGTGAGGCCAGACACACTGAACCATTTTTTTAATGAAGCTCAGTTCCTGTAAACAAGATCAAATTAAAAATAGTTTCTGAGGGTGATTGCAGGCGAAAGCGTTGCCTTCTGCAGTTCTTCCAAAGCTAAGATTTTATCTGCAAGAGGCAACATCTTCGACTTGACTTGAAACCGTTTGGCCTGAATTCAAGTGTTTTCCCTTCTGCAGCTGTTAGTAGGAGAATGCAAGTGTCACTGCCTGATGAGCGCTTCTAAGCAGATCCCTCATCTTGTTATTCCCTCATAACAAAAGCTATTGTTGTGGCTTCCCTCTGGTGAGCTATTCTCAAGAAACATCATCGTGACCTCTGAATAGCTGGTTGTGTTTTGGCATGTCAGTGAGATGGAATTATTTGTGGAGAACTAGAATTACAGAACTTATGTTAACGTAGTTGTTGAACACCAAAAACGTGTCGAACTTGAACCAGGATCCCGCTTGAGGACAGCCGTGAATGGAGCAAACATCCTGGCATCGCTAGCTTTGTTCACCTTTGTTACACAACTTGAAGCACGTGAAACCACAGCAACGTGGATTTCATCTCTCTCTGCTTGTGGTCATAGCACTGATACCTTCCAGAAGTCTTCTCTCATGTCCCAGCAACCACATCTAAAGTAGCTGGTTTCAAAAAAAAAAAAAGCGCTGCAACACCAGACTAGAGCTTTCAATACTGAACTCCGCTTTCGTTGATGTTGCAGAAAAGCCTTAGCGCTGGTGAGGTGTCTCTTGACCAAGACAGGACTTCTGCTAGGTTGTGTTCTCCGAGAGAAGCAGAGGTTGCACAGACCCATACCGCCATTGCTTCGCTATTGCCCTCCTCCCCTTTCTAAGCGTAACCCAGGACATTTGTAGGGGCATTAAACAGGAATCCAACAAGATACGCACGTCAGGTAATTGCCCTTGTAACTCCAACGCTCCCAAACGTATTTTTGGTACGTGAAGGTTAAGTTGGCAGTGCGCGGGTCAGGCCTTGTCGTGGCACGTGACAGTATTTCCACTGAGCCTGCCCCAAAGGATGCTAAGCAGCACGGGGTCAAATCTGCTGGACTCTGAAGCCATAAATAGTCGGTTCCCAGGAGGAAGGGAAAAGCTAGGAGCTCAAAGGGAGCTGGTCTGTAGCTTTTTCTGTTGCTTTCGAGTCCCCTGGACCTTTGCATTTGTGCTGGCTGCTCTGTTTTATCAAAGATTCCCCTAAAACTGCTTATTTCTTCCTTTCCCCCAGGTTTAGTAGCGCTGTAGAAGAGGAGCTCACTAGCCACTCGGGAGGTGGTTCTGGTGGCTATTTGGAGCACGTATACAAGTATGCAGCCAAGGAACTCTTTGGAATTCGAGTGGATACAATTCAGTACAAACCTTTAAAGTAAGAAGCTTAAAGTCCTACAGAAAGCACTATTTTCGTTGCAGTTCTGTTCCTGCTGTTATCTTGCTAATGGGCTGAAACAGTCTTTGCAATGTTAAACATTTTACTTCAAGGCATGGGAATTGGCTCCTCACTCCCACAGTTGCTGAGCAATAAATCAGCCAGCGCTCCGTGCAGCCTTTCCCTCGGAGACTTCTAGCCCCTTCGCCACCCACACGCTTTATTTTGGCCTGGTAGATTTTCCCAGTATCAAGTTGCAGACAATTTTTAGAGCAATTTAGAAGACAGAGCTCAGATGGATCTGGGCTGCTTCACCTGCAATCAGACCAATAAACTAGGTGCATTCCTCAGCTATGTTGTGGTAAGACACAAAACAAGTCGCTTGAGTGTGGGCGCAGAGGCTCATTCAGCTGAGATTCCTTCTAGCTTCCCAGTTACAATGGTAATGTACCACTTGTAATGAATCATATCCCTGATCAGCAGTATTTATGTTGAGGATTCTCTGGTCTAGGAAGCAGAAGAAACGGTCCCCTTGTGTCTCAATATGAAATACTTGATAAAAATCAAATTACTTCTCCTTTCGTCAGGAACAGGTATTTCCACAAACCTTAGGAGTATGGAAGCCTTCAATAATGGTTTGCCCCCTGGTTTTACGACCCACCGCAATCGAAAAGTTTCCTCAGTGGCCTCACTAATGTGTAAGTTGGCTGAAGCCAACTCAGGCAGCCAGTCACAATGAAACTTCTGTTTAGGCTCCATTTGCTTAGCTTTTAGGGATTTATTCAACACAGGTGTTCTTCAGCAAACTCAGTTCAGGTGGCAGGTCCTCAAACAAGACTGGAAAAGGATCTGTAAGCTAGTTCCTTCATCTGTTTTTTTTTTGGGTGGCAAAGAACTAGGACAGCTTTCCTGAATGAGATTTCACAAAGAACTTTGTTTTAGCACAGGGCTCTTTGAAGTTTAAAATAGAAGTTAATTTGGCTAAGACATTTTCTCTGCTCTTGTTCCTCAGAAACAAGGACTTCCAGGAGGTGACACTGGAGAAGGATGGAGCAGTCCTGCTCCAGTTTGCTTTGGCGTATGGGTTTCGAAACATACAGAACTTGGTGCAAAAGCTGAAACGAGGGAAATCGCCCTATCACTACGTTGAAGTCATGGCCTGCCCATCAGGTAAGGCTGCACAGGGATTTCACTGGTGCTGTACGAAGCTACATGAAACTGTAACTAAAGCACTAGCACCACAGGCAATTTCTCTCATCCTGAATACGGTGGCAAAGCCTTCAAATTTGTGAGATGCGATAGTCACAGCGTCAGAAAGTCACAAGTTGGTTGTGTGTGTATTTTCTTACCTAGAAGCTAGCAATTCTTCCGGATTTAAGTAATTACAGTTAAATTAACTAGTACTTTTAAGGAGGGCCTCCTGGTTTTTTAAGCTGTTTGGTACCTGAGGCGCTTCTTCCTCAGGAATTGCACAAATTTGACGGTTTTGCTTTTAGAGAATGCTTGCTATGGCTGGTGAACAAAGTCTCTTCCTACCTATTTTATTCACTTTTCCACTTTGTGCACACCCCCTCCTTTTCCTCCCTCCTGGTTCTCTTTGAATCTGCTAGCAGGGAGCACGGGCAGCTTGAACCCAGCCTGAAGCGACGCCGAGCTGCCACTCTCGGTGCTCTGAGCCGCTGCTTTCTCCCCGAGGCTCTGAGCAACTCCCAGCCCCGACGGCTGCTCGGCGCAACCGCGCGCTGCGAGCTCAGCTCATGGCGCGCCTCCGCCCCAACAGCGAGCCCAGAGCACGTCCTGGGGATGTTGTATCTTACCTTCAGTTGAGACTCCAAGGCTGTTCTCGTAGAATCACAGAATCGTTAAGGTTGGAAAAGACCTCTGAGCTCATCCAGTCCAACCGGCAACCCAATGCCACCATGTCTCGAAGTGCTACGTCTATGGGTTTTTTTGAACCCCTCCAGGGATGGGGACTCCACCACCTCCCTGGGCAGCCTCTGCCAATGCCTCACCACTCATTCAGTAAAATCTCACCTGGATTGTGTTCTGGCCCTTTTCTGGAGGCAGGGGAGGGGAGCCACAGCTCCCTGCTCCTCCTTACCCCCGTCTGCCTGGCAGGTCCCAGCCACCTTGGCAGCCCTCTCCCACAGCCGGCTGAATTAGCACTGGGGCACAGCAGGCCGACAATCTCCCCTCTAGGGCTACAGCCCGCCCTGCTGGTGTTGGCTGACCGGGGAGTAAACCACAACTATGGTGGTGGTTTGATTTCTGTAACTGTTTGCAGGTGCAGAGTAAATTAACTGTAGTTGGTTTGGGGTTTGGGTTTTTTGTTGGGTTTTTTCCCCCCCGATAAAGCTGAAATGCTTTCTAAACCCGGTGACATTTTCTCACTTTGTTGCACGCAGGCTGTTTAAACGGAGGTGGTCAGATCAAAGCAGATGGTGAATCCAGCAAGGACCAGCTGCAGCAAGTTGAGAGGTTGTATGAGTCTCTCAAGACTGAAATTCCAGAGGAGAACCAGGCTGTAAATGAACTGTATGAGCAGTGGCTGGGTGGCGCGGAGTCGGAAAAGGCTGCGAAAGCTTTGCATACAGAGTACCACGCAGTGGAGAAAACAAGCATTGGATTTAACATCAAGTGGTGAAGACTGACGCTGTGGAGCCCCGATAGAGATACTCAGTGCCTTTTTAACTCAGTTCTGTGTAAGGTTCTCAAAAGACAGCTAAAGTTCTGTGCCATCTCTGGGGGTCTGCAATTTCTGACTCTCGTTAGGGGTGAGAAGGTAACGTGCATATAGGCGGGCAGTATTAGTTCCTGCAGCTTCATAATGACTGAAGTGATGTAAATAAAAACCAAACACTGACTTAAAACACATGTCAAAAGCAGCAGTAACGCATCCTAGCCTCTACAGAGTCTTGAAGGACTGAATCCGCTCTCCCTTTACAGCCCTATTCCTACCAGAACTGCTGAATTTAAGGTACTGAAGGATTTGGCTCGCGGCAGACTGTTGCCTCACCGCGATGAGCTTTATGCTACGTGACAGCATTACTCGTCCAGGCCTTGCTGTATTTTCACAGCACTACGTTTTATGGCCGTCTCCGTTGGGACACCCTCATTTAGTTACAAACGGTCTCATTAGACCGTGGGTTCTGTTTTTCCGTTGCGCTGCCCCTGAGGTCCGGCTGCGGTACCTTTGCCCTGTCAGAGCGGGTGGCTACCAGCAGCCCGGGCTCACGTGAGAAGCAGCATCTCTAGGGCTGTTCTACTGCGCGCCGAAACGTGACTTGAATAAATTTTTAAAAAGAAAAAGCTACGGTGATTTTTTTTTTTCCCTTTAATTACAACAATTGACTGTAACTGTGGGCAATTACAGCGCTCTCTTTTTCTCCCTAAATACACTGTAGAGAGAGTGGCAGCACTGTCACGTCTACCCCATCCTCAGCAGCCGGTTACTGATGGATAATAGCCTCAAATTCAGAGAAAACAATTTTTTTTACAGTGTTTCAAGTAAGAAGTTACTGCCAGCTTTCTTTCCAACAAAGGACAAAGTCCTTGGTGTCTCTGAAAGGCGCTACTTTACAAAAGTTAATAGAAGGCGGCTGTGAGATGTAATCATTACAACAAGTAGTTTACCAGAACAATCCAAGAGGTTAGTAAAAACGCATCTGGTTAACGCAGCGTACTACGATGCCTTGCCAGAAGACAGATGGATGTGAAACAGCTTTGGTCTTTTGTTACTGGAGACGGCGTGCGCCTGTCTTGCTATCTGTATTTTTACGCGCCGGTATTTTCAGAACTATTTACGGAAAAACTACTGAGTAGATAACTCTGGTTTGGTCTGTTTAATCTGAATATCGGTTTTTCTGGAGTTCCAGTGCCCGTGGGGAGGGGAAGACAGCAGTGGGAGGATTTGCGGCTGTACCTGAACTCGAGGGGAGGGGACGCTGGCAGATGCGGCGTCTCTCCTTGTCACGGCTGTAGCTGCGAGCGAGTATGAACTTAAGAATCACGTTACTGACTCACTTAAATATTTCTCCTTTTTCCAGTTACTGCTACGTGAGGAAGAAGGACCGTGCAGGAAGTAGAGTTAAGCGGACGAAAACTGAAAACAAAGCCGCCACGTTGCTTTGTGCCTTCAGAGTAAACGCAAGCAGATGGAGCTGGTTACCGCACCTTGCCCGGACCCCCTCGCGCCATAACCCTCACCCGGTTCCTGCAGACCTCGAGCTCGGGGCTGCCACAAAGCCAGGCCGTCGGACCTCGGCCTGCCCCCTGGCACGGCTTCTCAGGCAGCGCTTGCCTCTGTCCCTCTCAAAGCCTCCTCCGCTCTGTATTAAAAGTAAGCCAACAGCATAGAAGACGTTTTTCTAAATGTTCTTTAATTAAAAGCTTTACATTTTTCAGGTGTTGCTGATCAGTTAGTGAATTCACAGTGTCCATAAGGCAAGAATCTCCCACTGCTTCCCCCTCCCCACCCTCCCCATTGTACAAGCAAGTTGGTCGTTTCAGTGCATGCCCTTTTCCATGCATAGATTCGTAACACACAGTGTTACGCTAAACCATAAAATTTCTATCTACGGCAAGAGCAAACCACTGCTAACGCAAAGTCAGTCCCGCGTGCTGAAGCGCCGAGCTCACAAACTCTGTACATCAGTGCAAAAAGACACACTGTCTGTTGAGAACACGCACGTCAGGCCAGAAGTGCACAAATAAATAAAGCTAAATTAGCTGTAGATGAAACAACTGCCGGCCTACATTTTGTCTCTCCTCCAGCTGCCAGGTTACTAACACGCATCCCTCGAAGGGACGGAGCGAGACCTCGGCCGCCGCAGGCACTCCTGGGCGTCTGTTCTTGCCGCGGTATCGAGAACAGCTCGAATTTCTCCCAGCCCTTGAGCCCCACGCGGCTGCTATCAACGGGAGCAGGCTCGCTGCTAGTTCAGGAACCCTCCCCGAACACACACGGGTGCAGCTCTGCTCCCAGGGTAAACAAGCGTCCGGAGCAACGCCCGGGGGACGCCTACGGACTGCTCCGCTGCGTTTCAACTCGGTAACTTCGAGGCAATAGTACCGAGGCAGCTTGGGCAGCAGGATTAATTCTTCCCCTCCTGTGGGGGAGAGTAAATTCTAACCCTATAACTTCATAAAAGGAAGAAAGAAAAACTTAAGTCTAGTTTCTGGCAAGGGCACAAAATGGCCACAAACCAGGCTTCAGCAGTAACGGATGCAGCTCACAGACCACACATGAAACACCCTGAAGTCAACGCTCTTCCAGTGTTAGGAGCTATCAGATTTATAATCCATGCCATTTAAAAGGACAACATACGGTAAAGGATTACGGGAGCAACTCCTCTGTTCAAACAACGCGCAACGGGTCTAAACTCAGCAACACGCAGACAGTCATGCGCGCGCTCTGCGCGCTGAGGCAAAGAAGAAACGGGAGCCGTACGCGTGTCCCACACGGAGCAACCTGCCTGAGCCCAGACCCTGTGAGGGGTTTTCACGGCTATTTGCAGAGCTACCATCAAGCCCTGGGTTTTTTGGGTTTTTTCCCCCCCCAAAAAAAGAAAACAACTTAACTGGTTTGTAATGCACCTGCCCACCACCTGCAAATAAAAGCTTTGCACGCTTCTCAGACTTAAAATAAAATACGGTACTGGTTTTGCACAAACTGAAGGCTGCGAGCTGAAGAGGCTTAAGAGACCCAGCTGCTCCCTAGCTCTTGTTCCAAGAACAAGGCAGCGTAAATGTAGGTTTCAGCCAAGCGTTTTCCAGTCTTTTTATCTTGGCCGGGGGGAAGCAGCAACGGATGTATAGCAGCACGTCGTCGTTTGCCGCCTAAAAACTGGCACACCTTGACAAGTATTTTACAAAGGTGGTGGGTTAGAGCACGCTTTCCTCCAGGCCTGAACTCCAACTGAACGTGCTCTGCACGGTTGAAGCGGTTTGGATGGCTCCCATAACTCAGCCTTTGTGTTACAAATCCCTACGCAACGTTTCCATGTTTTCATCTATAAAAATGGGGGGGGGAGGGAACCGCCCAAACCTCATTGCAACAAGGGTTTCTGTTAGCCCAGGTCTGGAGTCAAGCAGGTACTCCTGAACGCCAGAGAAAATGCCAGTCCCCTTCCTGGCTTCCTCTCAGGCATCCAAGTCTCCACACCTCCTCCCTGCCCATGGAGCCGGGCAGCTGCCCGCCTGCCCTCGGCCTGGGAAGGGCACAGGGACGCTGGAGCGGAGCGGGCAGGGCCAGGAGGGCTTCCCTGCCCAAAGCTCAGCGGCTTTGGACTGCGCTGCTGCAAAGCTCCGCTCCAGCTGACCCCCGGGAAGCGCCCCACAGCTCCCAGGTCCAGCAGGACTGCAGGCAGGAGAGCCTTACAGCTCCAGCTGGTCGGTGGGATACAGCACCACGGGCCCCCGGCAGTTCCCACCTTTTCCATGCTCTCCCCCGGCTCCCGCGGGCAAAGGGCTGCAGGACAGGCAGCAGCTCCCGCACCCACCGACGTGGCGAGCACGGTGTCCTCTCCTCCGGAACGCCTCCTGACCCGCTGCCGGCAGCAACCGCAGCCCAGCGAGCCCGAGCTCGCTGGAGGCACCCAGGCGCTCGGCAAAGCTCCCGCGGGCCAGGGGAGCCGGGCACGGCGCTGGAGGGCGCGAAGCAGAGCAGCCTCAAAACGAGCAGGGTAAGGACAAAAACCACTTCCCAACTTCCAAATCCTACGGGAGTAAGTCAGAGCCGGACAGACGCGGCCCAGGAGGAAGCCCCCACCTCAACGGGGACGCCGCGTTTCGGCAGCCGCCACCGCGGCTGCTCACTTCTTCTCGAGGAAGGGGCTGAAAAGTCCCCAGTCGAACGCGAGCATGGCCTGGGGATTGGGCCGCTCCTTGGGCTTCTTAAAGTTATCCTTCTCGGTGCGGAGGGTCCTCAGCACCTCCACCGGGTCCGTCTTGCCCGTGAACTTCTGCAAGGGCTCCTCCCTGCAAGGAGAGCAGCTCTGCTGCGACCGCAGAGGACGGGATGAGGACCCACCTCCCTGCTGGGACCCCAGCACGCGCTGGGATGGACAGCAGGGGAGTCTCATCCTTGTGCCAGGTGGGTGCTGGGGCACACGGGGCTTCTCTGCGGGTCCCCGTGCCGGGCAGCGCGGGACCCCGCATCCAGGCACCCTCCCCTCCCACAGGGCTTGGATTTTGCACCGGCTAGCGAAGCCACAGGAGAAGGGATGATGCTGGAGGGAAGAGGGGAGCGGAGTCTGGGGGCAGGACCGGCCAGCCGGGGCCTCGGTCCAGGGCTGACGCGCGGCAGGGCCCTTCACACCCCCCGGGCACCGGCGCTGCTTACGTGACCCGCAGGAAGGGGTTGTAGAGGAACTCCTCCTGCAGCGTGGAAGGCACCGTGGGCAAGTCCTCGTCATCCCGCTGCTGCCGAGGAACCAGAGATGGCAAAAAACCCCACCGGCACCCAACACCCCACTCCGCCCCCACCCCGGCAGGGGCACAGCCACTTACTTTGGCCCACGCGAGTTTCTTCTTTACTACTTCATTCTCCGGCTCCGCTTTCAAGGCAAACTTGAGGTTTCGAACAGTGCATTCGTGGCCGCAGAACACCTTCTGCAACGCCAGCAGGAAGCGCGCGGCGTCACACGCGCACCCAGTCCCGGGTCTGACCCATCCCGGTCCCGCCATGGCCCCAGCCCGGCGCTGCCTCCCGACCCCCCTCCTGATTTTGGGATCCCTCCCCAGGCTGGGGCTGAGATGCGGGGCACTCACCGTCTCCTTCGGCAAAGCCCCCAGGATTTGGGTGAGGTTGGTGTACATCTGCTCCGCCGTCCCCTCGAAGAACTTCCCGCAGCCTCCCACGAACAGGGTGTCACCTGTGGGGAAGGGGGTCTGGGCACGGAGGGGACCCTGGCCCCGCTCCCTGGGACGGGGTGCCGGGTGGCAGCCCCCCCACGCGCTGGATTCGTCAAGCATGGGAGTGACAGGCAGCACGCAGGCAGCGTGCCCCGCATCCCCACGGGATGGGATACCTGAGTATCCCGGAGCAGGGTGGGATACCTGAGAAGAGAGCCGGAGCATCCGGGGAGCCGTCCTCCCACATGAAGTAGCACATGTGGCCCGAGGTGTGGCAGGGGGTGAAGAGGCACCTCACCCGGATGGCCCCGAACTGCGGGGAGAGAGGGTCAGGACCCCGCTGGGGTCGCCCCGGCCCCGACGGGCAGCCAGACCCCCCCTGACCTCCCCAAGCCCCACGGCATCGCCTGCCCGAGGCTCAGCGGGTCGCAGACGTGCCGGGGGATGGCGGCGTGGGTGAGTCCCGGGTTGCACGCGTCTGCTCCGAATGCGTTTAGCAGCGGCGTCCCAGGGGAGGGCTGGGTCCCCCAGCGCGATCCCAAACGGGCTGGGAATGGGACGAGGTTTCTCCTCCAGTCCAGCACTCCATCCCAGCCCCGAATCCACGGCGCCACATCTGCAACCGCCCCGGGGCACGGCCCCTGCCAGGCACCAACCCCGTTAGCTCCCAGTGCGGCGCCGCACCGCTGGGGACTGCACCGGGGCCCAGCTCCGCTCCCCGCCGGCCCGGCACCGCGCCAGCCACGGCCGCCCCGTGGGGCAGGATCTGTGCGCGGGGTCCGAGCCCTCGGGCGCTCCCGTGGTCCTACAGCCACGCACCGTCAGCTCCTGGTCGTGGGTCACCTTGTGCGTCAGGGCCCCGATCCGCTCATCAGCGCCGTACACCCGCAGGCCGGGGCAGAGCCTCGCCAGCTCCTCGTTGCCCCTCGCGTGGTCCCTGCGCCGGCAGAGGAGGGAATGGGCACCCGGCCCCACGCGGGCACGGCCAGCCCCGGCTCGCGCCGGCGGCGCTTACCAGTGGTGGTGGGTGGTGAGGATTGCTCTGAGCACCACGTCCTCCTTCCTGACGATTTCCAGCAGCTGAAACAGACCCAGAGCAGAAGGAAGTGAGCGCGCAGGGAGGAGGCGACGCACGCGCCGTGCCCGTCCCAGCGCAGGATCTGTGCCGTACGGCACCGCTCTGCAGGCGAGAGGCCTAGCAGACCAGGGCAGAGAAAAGCACTCAAAACCACCCGCTGCGCAGCAAAGGGCCGAGGGTGGGACGAAGGCTCAGCTCCCTGCGCCCAACCCCACGGCGCAGAGCGGAGCAGGCGGTCGGGAACACGCTGCTCCCATGAGGACGGTGGCATTTTACGGTCGGCGCTTCCGCAGTGTAAACACGGAGGTGCGGCACGGGCCGTGCGCCGGGTCGCCGGTGCGGTGGGGAGATGGCAGCCGTGCAACCCATCCTGGCTGCGGCGAGGGGCCGTGCGGGGCTGCCAGCCCCGCGGCTCAGCTGCCAGGAAGTTCGGAACGCCAACTTCAAATTCGTTGCTCCCGACTACGTTCTTCAAAGAGGAAGGAAACGTCCGAATCGGCAACAAAGGCTTTAAAGCCGCGACCGTGTTTGCACCATGCGCGGCAGCCGAGGGCGGCACAAGGCGGTCACCAGGCAGGGGGACCACGGGGGTCACAGCGGCGAGGGGCGGCCCCGGCTGCTGCCTTCCCTGCCTGCCTCCCGCGGGCCCGGCTCTCGGAAAACGGGGCTTCGCACGGAAGCCCCGCGCCGAAGTCTTAGCTTGGGTTATTCTCGCTTGCTTTGGGGTCCGCAACGCTTCCAGCTCCGGCGCGGGGAGGGCCGCGAGGCAACGGTTCAGGCGACCTGGAAATGCCCCCGCAGCCCCGGGGCGGGCGGCAGCAGGGTCGCGCACACGCGTGCCCACCAGCGCGACGCTCCGCGCACACGTGGCCGCGCCCCGCTTCACGCGAAGCCACCGCACGGGCGCGTCCCCGAGGGGGGACCCCGCAGCCCACCCGGGACACGTC
>VZTL01017627.1:28225-38620 GCA_013400535.1 Scopus umbretta
GAGGAGGAAGGGCTGGAGGGGGGGGGGCACGTTCCCCCCGCCCCTGAGAGCCCCAAACCGCAGCCTGGCCCCTCGCCACGCCAAAACTCCCACCGCCACGCGCCAAAGCGCGAGGCTCACGCGGCCCCGGGAACGCCGGCAACACGGGATCGTACGGAGGCGTCCTCTTCTGCGGGACGGAGGCGCCGGGAGGGTCTCGAGCAGGAGCGAGCCGGAGCGAGCCGGAGCTCCGGCAACGGTCTCCCACCCCCTCGAGCCCCAAAAAGCACGGGGCAGGCAGAGGCAGAGCCGCGCCCCGGCTCCCTTCCCAAGCCGGCACAAGCCCCGGGTCAGGGTTGACCGCGGTCCCCGCAAACGTCGCTTGGGAACGGCGTCTGCAAGCGGGCAACAAGCACTGAACGTGCTCCCTTCTTCCAGAAAGAAAATCCAGTTGTAACGAGAGCCTGAATAAAGCCC
Organism: Scopus umbretta; assembly: GCA_013400535.1. Taxonomy (NCBI): domain Eukaryota; kingdom Metazoa; phylum Chordata; class Aves; order Pelecaniformes; family Scopidae; genus Scopus; species Scopus umbretta. The sequence continues at coordinate 28,682 of VZTL01017627.1, forward strand.
CAGAGGATCCCAAAGCGCCACCCGCTCCCCCCCGGCGTGAGGTAGGACTCTTCCCCTCGGTTGACTTCAATTGCTAGTACAAAAAAATAAATAAATAAATTGGTNGAGCGCCTCTTCTCACCCTTTTGGGGACGGCGGCGTCCACCGCGACGGCGTCCCGGGTGCTCTCCTCGATGACCAGGTACATGTAGTTGTCCTCCAGGACGGAAATGACCTTCACCTTCATGGTCACCCAGCAGCGCCGCCCGCGGGGGGGGCCNGGCAACAAGCACTGAACGTGCTCCCTTCTTCCAGAAAGAAAATCCAGTTGTAACGAGAGCCTGAATAAAGCCCCAGAGGATCCCAAAGCGCCACCCGCTCCCCCCCGGCGTGAGGTAGGACTCTTCCCCTCGGTTGACTTCAATTGCTAGTACAAAAAAATAAATAAATAAAATGGTGAGATACAAAAACCCCCTCCTTGCAGGCCGCCCCACCGGCGCTCGGTTTACAGCTGTTATTTATTCGCTCGTTCGTCAAACAGCCATCGGTACAGTCGCGCTCCGTCGTAGCAGCACAGCATTCAAGTTAAGGAGGCAGTGAAGTTTCAGGTACCGCTTTTCTTCCCGAACTACATAAAATTTACCTTTTTAAAGCAAATAAAGAAGCGGTGCCCCACCAAATCTCGCTCCTGCGCTGCCATTCAGCGCGTTGGTGGGAACGGCAGACCAAAAAGTCACACGGGTGCCACCCAGGCGGTGGGGACTCCATCGCGGCATTACTCGCCAACATGCACTGAGGGGGAGAAACTGGAACCCAAATCGTTTGAACCTTTTGTTAGCTTCAGCTGCAAAACATTTGTCTGAAACCCTCTCGTACTTGAGCAGATCTGCAGTACGCAGCCGAGACCAAGACAGAAGGAAGAAGATACAATTGGGAGGAAGAGGCATTAAAGCCGCAGACGCCAAGCCCGCACGGCCGGGCCCTACCGCCCTTCGCTCGCATCTCTCTTGTCTGAAGACACCGAGCTGGAGGATGGGAAGCGCAGGAGGGGCTGACCCACTCGCCGGAAACCTGGCTTTATTTTCCCCCAGTTTATCCCAATTCATCCGCTTCAGCACAGATACTTCCCCCCTGCCCCGTCAGAAAAACAGCCCGAGGGGAAGTTCCCTCTCCGCAGTTTTCAAGCTGGCTGCAGACCGGGGTCACGCAGCACTCCTCCGAGAACACAGACGGCCTTTAAGCCCCACGGGCCGACCACGAAAAAGAAACGTGCCACGCTAAGGTGGTTTCTCCAGGCGTCCGAGAGCCGAGCCTCCGGCGACGCGTGGGCACCCTCAGCATTTACAGCATCGCCTCTGCGGCCTTTCTAGCAGAGAGGCTGCAGCAGGCAGGGGCTGCAGGGCCGGGGAGCAACCCCGGCGGCACACCGCAGCCGCTGCGAGGCGGGCCCGTAAGCCGGCGCGTCTCCCAGGCCCAGCGTGGCTACTGCCTGTGCGCCCCGGAACAGCCGGGGAGCAGCGCCCAGCTGATCGGTGCTCGTTTGCCACGTTACTCACAGCAAAGGCACAAAGCAGCTGCTCCGGCTGTCGGCAGCAAGGCGTCTGTTGGTGGATCTCGCCGCTGTTAGACACCCAGTTAGGCACTAGGAAATCCTTCTCAGGGTTTTGAACCAGCAGACAAATCCTTTCTTCGTTTGCGTGGTACTAACACAAGTAACGTACAGATTACACTTAAGAGCAGTAAGCAGGTACATGCAAACAGGCTGCAGTTACGAGTGAAAGGGTATAAGCAACAGTGCAATTAAGCCCGCATGCTGCCTGGAAAAGTTAGTGCAGTCCACGACAGGGAACGTCAGAGAGGAGAGGGAAGCTGGACAGTCCCCGTCTGCCATTCCAGAGCCAGGCCACCCTGCGCGTTTCACAAACTAAGCCCTGAACTGGCGGAGGCCAGAGCAGGTCTGTCACCGAGAACCGGTTTGAGTGGGGCCAGAAGCGAGAGATTCAGAAGAGTTTAAGTCACAGCATGGAAGAGGAGTTCAAATCTTCAGCTGGCAGTGCAGTTACTGCATTTTGCCTCTGTTTTAAAGGAAGACATCTCAGGCCCCCAGTCCCACTGTCTGCATTCGCATCGGGCTCCTACAAAAACAACAGGAGCTTTTTCCTGGACCTCCAGGTTTGACCCTTCTCCACCCCAGGCTCTGAGCCACGTACCAACGCTTCTAAAACGATCTGCGTGTGACACACGTGACAGTTTGAGAGCCAGCAATAGAAGGATAAATATTCTTCGTCATAATATAAATATGCTGTAGAATATCTCAACAAGGGCAAAGTGCTTTTTTCTTTCCTTAGTTAAAACAAAACAAAAACCTAAATATGACTGTCTCAAACACAACAGAAGGTTCAACTCCTAAAACACCTGAATAGTCTAAATTACACTTAAACTGACATTAAAGTGATCCAGGCAGAGTGCTCAGTCCTTCGGGACTCGGAAGTTATCCTTCTCCTTTCTGATGGCCCCCATTGTTCGGATGGGGTCGGTCTCCCCAGCGTGCTGCTGAACTGTCTTCTCCCTGCCAGGAGGGAACAGCAGGGACAGCAAATGCAAAGACTGCAAGATCGGATCTCATAGATGAAGTCACTACTATCACGTTTCGCCTGCATCGAGGGGAAACGTTGCCCTTACAGATCAAAGACTCAGGGCTTTGGCACAGGCTTATCGGCTCCCTCGGTTTAAACGCTCATTGGCAAGAGGAAATTGCAAACACTCTTGTGCCTTGAACGGCACCTTCCCATCTGCCGATGAAGGACCTTCTGCCTGATGAAGGAACGTAATTGCATGGGAAAGCTTGTTGTGTCTCCTGAGTCAGGGACTTCAGCGCTGGCAGAGATGCCCACCACAACCCTTCAAACTTCACTGCAGCAAGCTTCTGCCAGGACAGCAAGTGCCTTCTATTGCACTTATTCTTGGAAGGCAGATGTTTTAAGGAGGGTCTCGAAGGCATCACAACAGGAGCGTGCGAGGCAGGAGACTAATTCCCGCTTACGGCTCTTTTTTTGGAGACCTCCTCCTTCCCACATCCCCCCTCCGCACACAAGGACCATTCCCAACCCACATCTCCTCCATACCTCACTCGCATGAAAGGGTTGTACGTAAACTCTTCTGCAATGGTGGAGGGTATGGTTGGCTCACCGCTGTCATACTTCGCCTGTAACAGGGGAGAGAGTTCTGCTTGGCGAGGAATGTTTTGGTGAACAAGGAACGTCCTGTATATTAACCATGCAGGGTCAGCGCTGCACCTAACTGCCTGAGCTGCTCCTCAGGCCGGGCCCTTCCCGGGGCCACGCACGCAGCCAGCCTGACAAGCACCGAGGGGCACAGGGAGAGACTCGGGACGCAGCTGACCCTCCCAGACAGACACGGACATCGGCCTGTAGTTAAAGCAAAAAGTTTCCAGGGAGGGTCACGTCTCCGCCGGACAGCAAACCACCTTCGCTGAGCCACACATACATCCTGTTCCCCAACACATCGCTCCCCTGGACGCAAGACATGCTGCGGCTCCTGGCTCTGAGCTCCCTTCCCGCAGCCCCTCTTTCTCCCCAATATCGTCCTCTCTCCTCTACCTCCTCGGAGAGGCTCTGCCTCCAGGACAGCATCCAGCAACATTAGGGAAAGGACAAACCAGCTTACCTTGGCCCAAGCAAGCTTTTCCTGAATACTGACGTTATTGGGTTCAACGTGTCGAGCAAACTTGAGATTGTTGATCGTGTATTCGTGACCGCAGTAAACTCTCTAGGAAGAGAAGGGAAGAGCGACACTGGGTAACTCTGAAGGGACCACGGTGGAGTGCCAGGTACCATCGTCAACGTTACGCACAGCAGGAACAACAGAGTCAGCCCTCCAGGACACGTGACACTCTCCACTGGTGCCAAGCACAGGAGGAGTGCCAGGAGTTACCAGCCAGTGCCATCTGCCAATTTAACAGCAAGCCTGATGAAGGAGCCCAGGCGCCCCAGCTCTCCAGCCTTTGTTTTAATAAGCAGCCCCTACTCTTTCCCCACAAAGCACAAACGTATTTGGGGTAGGTATTTCCTCCCAGAGGACTCCAGCTATTCAGCATCAGAGACAATTCCTGGTGTAAGCATTCATTCCTTCAACACATAAGAAATTCTCTCCTTGAACAGCAGCATTATTAGGAAGGCAGTTTCTTTCACGTCTGTAGTAGTTTCTGGCCCGTTAACTTATAGTAAGTTCATACCGTTTTGGGGTCCAAGCTGCCCAAAATCTCAATCAGCGCCCTGTACATTTCCTCCGGGGTTCCCTCGAAGAATTTTCCACAACCGGCCACGAACAGCGTGTCACCTGCAAGGGAGGCGCGACACGGCATCAGGACCAGCCACGGCTCCTCACACCGAAACGTGCGCACGCGGTCCCCGAGGGCTCCGTCCTGCCACTGCTGTCCTCGCTGCACCTCAGCGGAAGGCACGGGCAGAGCCAGGCGACGCTGCCGCCCCACGCGGGCTCGGTGCTACGTAAACCCGCGCGGCAAGCGCCGTTTCCAATGCGGGAAAGCCCCACAGCCTCGCCAGGCAAACCATGCCAGCGCTTCCCTACCTGCGGGCAGTCTGCTGTCCCCTCTTGTCCTCCCTAGAGCGGACAAGGAACGTTTGTTCTTTTTGCTATGAAGCTGAACAAAGATGAGTCGCCTCTGCGTTTCCTCCCCAGCGCTCCCTAAAGTCTTGCTTAAGCCGTTACTTCTTCCGTGCAGCAGCTGGCGCAAGCTCTGGAGAGCGCCCGTCAGGAGAGGGACGACGGGGCAGGCTGGGGAGACTGGGCGCAGCCTCAGGGGGGAGAGAGTCTCGGGGAAGGGGGAACCCTACTCTCCAAAACAGGATCCAGAACCTGGCTACCAGAGATGGAGCACCAGCCCTCTCTTACTCCCCTACTTTCTCTTCTCTCAGGTTTTGGGGTTTTGAGGGGGTTTTTTATGGTGGTTTTTTGGTTGTTGTGTTTTGTTTTGACAGGTATGTGTACAGATATACAGAAAAGCAACAGGTTTTGGAATCAAGCCATGGTTTGCCCGAGACAGTAAAACAACAGCTCTTGTTTCAAGGAAGGAAATGCTAGATGTAGGACTCATCCAGGGCTCGCTCTTGATCTTGCTTGCAGGGTGTCCAGCAACGGTTTTACAAACCCAGAGGGGTCTCACCATCTACAACTACTACTAGGTAGCTCTTTGTAAGGGGGCCAAGATGTGGATGTTAACCAGCTGCACGGGCAGTAAGGGATGAACACACATCCAGAGTCAGGAGCACCCAGGCAGAGGGGTAGCTTATTTCTTTGCAACACAGACTGCCGGCAATGCAACCTCCCAACTCCTCACCTGTAAAAACAGCAGGTGGCTCGGAGCTATTTGGCTTAGTCACATAATAACAGATGTGTCCAGAAGTGTGACACGGCGTACAGAGGCATTTCACATTAAGAGATCCCACCTGAGAAGAAGGCAGAAGACTGGAGCTTTAGCTACTGTTGGCTAGCATTCCTATGGTTAGAAAAGAATTGCAACTATTACAACGGTCTACTAGTCCTACAGGCACATTCTCACATAGCTGGCCAGTAAACATCAGCTCTGCTCCTGGGAGAGTCCAGCAAGAGAGTTTTATGGCAGGGGCTTGGAAGGGAGCCGTTTCCTCCTAGCAGGTGTTGCGACAAAGAGAACTGCCAGATTCTTTCATTTACATGCAGAGTGACTCAGCGTCTGGTTGGCAGCAAGAGCAAACAGATCCAGAGCAACACAACATCCTAAACAAAGTTAATCAAGTGTAAAAAGCTCCAAACGAAAATGAAGCTCGAGGGAAGAAGTGGATGACACTCGCAAAAAGGGAAGGATTAAACACATTCATGAGGCCAAGGGGCTCCTTCCCCCACAGCCTGAATTCGCACACCTTCCCACCTATTTCTGTGCTCCCTTCTTTGCTGCCGCCCCCCTCCAGAGGTGCGCCGCGAGCCTGGCAGCGACGTTCATGCCAGCCTGCACGTTTCACAGCACTTTATGGCATCTGCCAGCTCATCTGCAAACAAACAGCTAGGTTCCAACACGGTTTGCTGCTTGAGCTCTGGAAAAGCATTGCAGGCAGCTGGCACTGCTGGCCCACCTTCTCTTCACCCTGTATTTCAGCCGTCGTTCAGAGAGGACCACTTGCATTTATTCGGTGCTAACTGGGCTCTAAGCAGAGCACAAGCCCTGCCCTTTCCCGCCTCGGCCACCCCAGCTAAGGTGGCTGTCAAGGAGCACACGGACACCCAGCACGCCCCAGGCAATGCAGGCGTCGGAGCCGTGCCGAAGTATCACCGGCCAAAGCAGGACAGCGGGGTTATGGTTGATAGGGCTGGAAAAGGGTGAACGCTGTCGTTAAACTATCAACTACATCCGAGAGACGTTACAAGGTAAAAGAGCAGTGACCACAATATTAACTCAAGTTGGACCACGCCGGTCCCGCTCTAGAGCTGCGACGCAGGTGCCCCCAGCCGAGTCCTGCAGCTCACTCCCTTTACCTTGAGTGATGTCAGGTGCGACACTTTCTGTGTCAGGGCTCCGACTCTGCTGTCTCCCCCGTACACGCGCAACCCCGTCTCCATCTTTACGAGCTTCTCATTTCCTCCAGCATGGTCCCTGGAAGGCCAGAAAAATGGATTTGGGCAAGGATGAAGACAAATTTATTGTAACAGATCTATGGTAACCTCCAGGTGATCATTTCCGATCAGCCATTCTCCCAGTATCTCACGCTGCCCTCGTATCAAAGGATATGCCACATGAACGCGAGCGGAGGTAATTTCTCCAGTAACCCGGGCAGTGAGAGGGGGGACCAACCCCTCCCAAGTTCACACCTAGTTGGGAAACACCAGCCTTAGGGGCTCACGGCCAACTCTCCAGTAGCTAGGAGAGGGAGAGGTTGGGATAATGGGGACGTATGTAATTCTGCGTCCCACAAGACGCCGTGGAGCAGGTGCACACATGTCCAAGCAGCTCAGCATTTGCTCACGGTGCTGGTCCTGCCAGTTCAGGGCTGGCTCTCTAGCCACAGAGGTGGCTCCACTATGACCCACTGGAGAGGTTACTCGGGCTCAGCACTGCGAAACTGCTAAAGCAAAACACTCGTCTTTATGGCCCTGGCAGAGTTAATCTGCAACCCAGATAATCCTCCCACAACTGCTGACTGAGTAGCACGCCTTACAGGCATGTCCTAGCACCTCAGTGTCAGTGTGCTCCCTCCTGCGCTCCACAGCTACCTTGGCACACAGTTATTTCACTGGCTGCCCGGGAGAAGTCAGCATTTTAAAGGTCAAAGGTACTGACACACAGAGCTTGCAGTCTAGACGATGCATCTGCTCACAGCAAGCCCAAGGGAACACTTCCTGAGCTCTGATCCTTCTCCTCCCACCTAAGCTCCTGCTTAGAGAAGTCCAACTTGATCCAGAAAAGCCACAATTCTTGACCGCCTGTGTTTATGCGGAGGCAGGAAGGGTCCCACTACAGCAGATAGTTACCAGTGATGATGCGTGGTCAGGACAGTGGTCAGCTTCACACCGTGCTTTTTGACTGCATCCAAAACCTGCAGGCACAGCAAGAGCGTTACAACTCACATGAAATGACTGCACAGCTCACCTGGTGCCTGGCGTAACCCAGACACAGCCGCTCCGAGGTTTGAGCGCGCCACACCAGCAACTCTGCAGAGAGCTCGGCCCTCTCCAAGTTGTTACAGATCGGGACACGAGCCGTCTGGCCTAGCTAGCCACGACTAAGCCCTCAGTCCCATTTCCTCTATTCTGCACTCCATCAAACTAAGGGCAAAAACGAAAATCAGGTCAATAACCCTTGAAGTCAGGGACAAGCTGCCTGAGCCCAGAAGCAGAGCGCTTGCGAAGCCTTGTCCGTGGCATGGCCGGTATTTCCTGCCTTTCTGCCACACCTGAGTCAGCCTGTGACTAATGCTCTCGTGGATGTGGCAACCTGGAAGGATCTGCCAGAGCCGCGGCGGTGAGCACCCCACCTACAAGCGCAGCAGACCGCATTACCTTCTGGGGCTGCACAGGATCAACTATTGCAGCCTCCTTCGTTTCCTCGTCAATGAGGAGGTACATGTAGTTGTCCGTGAGAGCTGGGAGTAATTCCACCTTCATGTCTGCTTGTGTAACCGTCTTCGACTTCCTCCGCTCGTGCTCCGTGTGCAGGAAGACGGCTCGCAGCTGCGCTGGACCTGGGGACCCCAAAACCACAGGGTCAAACCCCAGTTAGCCCAGGGAGGGGAACAACTGGCCCAGAGCACCACAGGTCCCCCAGCCCACAGCCCCAGAGAAGGAAGGCTATGGACGGCCCAAGCTGCCTCCTTCAGAGGCAGAGGAGAGAGGCCACCACAGGAGAGTGTTAGCGCCTGGCCGCGTCACCTTGTGCCCCGCAGCGCCCTACAGCTGCACCGAAGAGGGACGGGACGCTTTGCTACCGGAGACGTGCTCATGCGGGCAAAGCGCCGTACCTCGATCGGAGAGAAGATTTCAAGGGGCAGGAAAGCAGAACGGAGAGGGAACAGCTGGACAAAGGTCCACCCAGGACAGTGACTTTGCAAAAAAAGCACAAAAGGCCACGTTACAGCCAAAAAACAAAAAAAGGCGGGGGGGAATACAGAAATACACACTGCTACAACAGAAGTATCTGCTTCGTTACTTGGGGAAATCACAACCTGCACAGTGCACAGAGAGAAGACAAGCTCCCTGCGTGGAAGACAAGGCTGCCTGCCTGGCCAGGTACCAGGAACGCACTGCGGGCAGGTTTCTTGCTCACGGGCTACCTTGATGCAACAGCAGTGCTTCCCTATTTGTTTTTGGTTAAATGTTTAATCAGATCGAAGAAGCAAATCTAATTCCAGATGCAAATAACCTGGGTTCCACTGTTCAACTCAGAGATACACAGTTCTTAAAGAAACAACCAAGCCCTAAAAGGCTCTGCTATATAAAAAAAAAAAGAAAAAGGAAGGGAAACAAAGAGGACAAGGTCTTGCATTGCCGGGGCCCCGCAACTCAGGCACGGGTCCATACGCACGCAGGGAAGGAGGCGTCAGTCTCTGCAAGTCAGAAATCGGCTGTCTGAAGGCCCAAGGCCCTGGCACACTGCTGAAGGTGGCTGTGTTGGTCGGCACTGTGCTGGCTCAGCCGCTGTTTCATTTTGCGCCACTGACTCTAGCCCTAAAGCTCCCAACGCTCCGTGCTCGGCCACCTCCGTCAGTGCCAAAGGGAGGGGGTCACCAACCACACTCGTAATCAGCCTGCCGCACTCTCCCAAAGCAGGGCAGTCCTGCCCACCCCTGATAAGAGCCTGCTTCAGAGAGGAGAGGCCCCCCAGGCGGGCTGCAGCCGACACCAACTGCAGCTCCACAGACTGACGGCACCAACAAGGCTGCAAAACCGAGATCCAAGTTCTGAGCGGGGCACGCAGCTGCCGCAGACCCCGAGCCACGGCGGCCGGAGCTGTGAGGCCCCTCTGCCACAACCGTCCTGCCCAGAACGTCTTCCCCTTCCACCGTCTCACTTGCTTATGAGGGAAGGGAGGTAAGGGGGGGAGATGGTAGTAAACTTAAACACCGCGCTGCAAAGAAAACCCCAAGGCACAACAGTGTAGGCACGCACGGGATATTTGGCGGTGAAGGCATGTAGTATTGAGAAAAGCATCCATACCTGCCGAGCGTTCCTCTGGAGCAGAAGAGTCCTCTCAAAAAAAGAACAAACAAACAAACAAACAGCCTTAATATTCCTTGATAGAAAAAAAAATAATAATAATCAGGTGCTCTTTAACTGCTCCCTAACATGAAGCACTTTTCTTTTGGATGCTATCAGTCACAAGAGCTGCATATACTGCATGTTTGTTTGCATGCTGTACGCTAACCGGGGGCGGGGGGGGGGGGGGGGAAA
>VZTL01017630.1:3626-25677 GCA_013400535.1 Scopus umbretta
TGTCCATGGCTGTAACTGAATAAAGAGATGAATAATCAGAACTCATCCGTGATGTTTTGTTTATTTCTGAAAAGAGTAGGTGTAAATTTTTGCTACAGCTATTGAACTGTCTCCGGTTAGGCTTCTCAGAGTTTTCCAGTGGGAGTCCATTTCTAGCTTATATAAACTGTTTACTTTTGTCTCGTTCTCAAACCATGGGCAAGGGCGTGCTTTGTTGCGCTTCAAGGCTTCTAAGCATCTCCTGTCCCACTGATGCACACCTCTAACCTGCTCACTTAAAATTCTGTAGCTGTGCACGCACGATGGGTGTGAACAGGTTGATAAATTACCTTCCATCTTGCTGTATTATCAGAATGTAACATGTAATGTAATGGAAAAAAAATCTGGTCAAAATAAAAGTTCAAGTTAAAAAATAATTTTGGTAGTTTGATCACCAAAAATATATAAATTTAGTCTCTGATATCTTACAAATTCCAAATGTATATTTAACTCGGCATATAACAAAGTGATGTTCTCAGGAGAAGGTTCAGTTACTTTTAAAAAAAAAATATTATTCAGAAATTGCTTTGTGGAAATCAATGTTATCTGTGCAATAAAATAATGAGGGAAGAACCTGTCCATAGTTTTTCATGCTAATTAATTCTGCACTGCCTTTTGAGAAATTACACATGATTGTTTCTTGGATTTATTTTTTAGGCCAATAGCTTAAAAAAGTTTGGTGCATTTGATTTGAATAATTCTGTACCCCCATCAATATAATGTTAGTCAGTCTCCTTGTTCAAATACCAGACTGTCTGAAGAGAAAAATGTATTTTATGGGTCTGCCCATTTTGTCCAAACAATGAAAGGAATCTTTTAATGGTAGTATCAGTAATAATTTCAAGCTTTTTTATTGGAGACAGCATTCTTGATGTTTTCATAATTTAAGATAGAGATGGTTAATTTTGATGCCTTTGCATAGTGCAGTTTGAAAAAGGAAAATGTTTTTTATTTATTTTTAAGTTACAGAAATATATTTTTAAAAGAAACGTGAGAAACATCAGTTTCGGAGAAATTCAGTCAAAACCCCCAAATAACTGTTTTTTACTTAGGAAAACAAACATCCCTATGGAAGGGAAGTAATGCTGCCATGTTTTCAAGTCTGTAGTACAGTCAGCATTCTGGCAGAGACAATAAAACCACCCAGATTTTTGGAACCAAGGTGTTCTGTCTTTTGTATTACTCTTTTTACATCTGTGGGGCTGTCTTCTGGAGAAGAAAAAAAAAAAAAAAATCTATCCAGGACATCTAGTAAGTCCTTATGTCTAATAATCATAACTGAATACTCGCTAGATTTTTCACTTTAAGGAGTATCTTGAGTTCTTGCATTCCCACTGTTCTTATGTCCACAAAATCATGTTGATGCTTTTTCAGTTTCCATAATATTAAGTATATCTGCTGGGTGATATGGTAGATATAGAAAAAAAACCCTAAATTCATATTGCTCTATATAGTTGTATGTAAAGATGTTATATAAGTAAAAGGTATTTCTAGTAGTTGTTTTTCTCTAAGGAAAAAGAAGCTTTTCAACACGATAGTTTTTCATTTGCACTCACATTCCGTGATTCTGGAATAACCTTACATGTGGTACAAGTACTATTTCTGCTTTAGAGGGCTAATTTACAGAAATTTTCTAGACCTCTGAGATTGTCTTGCAAAGGTGATAAGTCTTGAGAGAAGAGAGTGATAAATTACAGAAGATAAGGTAATCAGGCCTTTGACTTTTCAACAAAATATTTCACAGTTGCACTAGATCTCTCATTTGTCACAGTTTTCTACATTTTGTTGATCTCAGAGGAAATAAATCACCAACTTATCACACTTTTCCTCATCCATAGGTGTATCAGCATGCATTGTGCACCTCAGTAAGCAAGCACACGAAGAATTCTCAGTCAGGAAGCTTAAGGTACAATGTTTTACTACCTAGCACTTTGATTGATGGTGCCACAGGTAGCATAGACTTTGTGTTTGCTCTCATCAAGCTCAATAAATTTAGAGTAGGCAACTCCAATTTAACAGAGAAATCTCTTGCTACCAGAAGTATGTCTCCTTTAAAAAAAATAAAAAACCAAACACACACAAAAAAACCCTACAGAAAAACAAACAAAAGAATTCCCTGTCACTTTAGGTAAGCTGTTTTACCACATTATTTCTTCCAAGATTTTTAAATGGACAGCTCAGGGTCTATTACACACTAAACTAGTGGTATGCTCCTTTTTTCACTCTGGAGTAGGTGGTTAAAATTTGTCAAAAAAATGAAACACAGATTTGGTTCTGTTTTGAAAGCTATTTATTGCTTTTACTTCCTACAGCTCATTTCTTAAATTAAACTACATGCTCAAAAATGCATTTAGTTATGACTGAAGCTCTCAGGACCTGGAATGATAAGAGCAAAGGATAAAAATTAGCTTAATTGTTATCTTGATCAAGTGACTCTAACACTGCAGGACTGAGGGACTATTATGTCTAAATGAAAAGAAAATTGTTTAGTTTAGTACAGATCTGTTGTGCTGCCTTGAATGCAAAGGACCCTAATGCAGACAACCTTATGTGCCCGTGATTCTCTATGGATTATGTAAGATTGGCATCGTTGGGATGAAGATTTTCATGCAGTTGTCTTAGTTGTAGTTTAAATAGCAATAATAGCAATGGCTATCATTACTTTTAAGCTTTAAAGCTATAATGAGTTTGAATCAGGGTGAATTTGGATCAGATGCAGCAGACGTGTATGTGAAATCCCTGCACTATGAATATTCTTCTAATATGGTTAGGCTTTTCAGTACAGGAGAATTTAGGAAAAATGTTTTAAGGCATCAGGAAGCTGTCTGACAGATTTGGAGTCCTTAGGATTTTGAGGGTGTATTATTTGAATTCTGGTTAATATTAAAAGACTGGAGATTGGAGTATCCATTTTACTAACAAATTCTCAAAGATGTCTATTGTTCCGAGTATTGTATAATCTTAGCCATGAGACAGGCAAATAGAGGAAGAACGATTATTCCTACTTTACACTTGGAAAATCGGCCCCTGGAGAAATTAAATGGACCCTCAGTTAAATACATGTCTGTTTAAGTATTGTTGTAACACAAGTGAGGTGTGTCAGAATCAGGAGCTCAATCTAGATATTCTCAAAATCAATGCACTAATTTAAATATGCTATAATCTATTAATGTATCATATCAGCATGTAGTCTTCCAGTTTGGAAGCTCTTAGTTTAGATCCATTGGAAACTTAAAGGTAAAACCTACTTACACTTTTGAGTTGAACTCCAGTTAAAAGCTCCTGTGAGTTCTAATATTCTGTAGAAAATATTTCCTTTGTCAAGCAAAAGGTTCAGAGAAATGGGCTGTGAAGATTATGCTACTGCCAAAGTTAAACAGTCCAGGTTCTTTATTTTTGTGTAACGTTTGCAAGTAACTGTCGGCCACTTCAGTTTCAGCAAAACACTCAGTGAAAACTGTATTCTGATGAAAATATGTCCACTACTGTTTTCTGATTTGAAATCGGAGAAAATAAGCAAGAACATGGGTACTCACAATTAAAAACTGTGGGTATGCTGTGAAGCCGTTCAGAGCTATATAGTTCTGATAGCAGGCCTTAAGGCAGCACAGTTTTATTGCTGAAAAATTAGGACAGCTTTAGCATATAAACTGAAGGGTATCTAGAATGTCAAACAAGCATAACTCCCATCTGTTTAATTCTTTCACCTTAAGCCATAAAATGTCAACGAAACCCAGAAACCCTTTTACTGTTGTCAAATATTCATAAATGTAGAGCTCAATCTTGTACAGTACCGTGAGCTTTAAACATGAATTCATTTTTTTGAAATTAACTGTAAAAAGCTAATGAAAAAAATGGTTATATTCACAAATGATATATCACATCATTATAATTGCCTCCTGTAAATTATTCCACAATGTTTTAATGTGCTTCTAACTGGTTCTTTTTAGAAATTCCTTTAGCTCAATTTGCTTCTAACATTTTACAGTCAAAGCCCTTGGGAATGCATAACAATTTCAAAAATGAATTTGAGGTAGGTTTTGTATGCTGCTTTTGCATGGGTTCAGTGTGGTGTTGCATTAAAGGGATGGAGGTGTTCCTTCTAGACTACGTATTCTGAGTCATCTAGGCAGTCAACACAACAGAGCAAGTCTAGAAAATGTGTCTATTCCTTGGCTGTAGAAGTAGTCTGGAGTACCACCCTGGCTGGATACAGCTGTAGTGTCAAAAAACATAAAGGCTGACAAAAATGTTCATCTCTTGTGACGGTTTCCTTTAGTGATAAGAACTTTTTACTTAGTGAACACTCGGGATTTCTAACTGTAAAAGCTGTGCTAACTCTTTATGGCTTACGTCCAGTAACATAAAGGAAGGAAGTGGCTAATAAAATATAGTGCAGTTATAGCTATGAAAAAAATGTAGTTCCATGGATTTGGCAATATGGACTGTAGAAAGTAAAAGTCCTGTTCACTCACCTTCACCCTAAAATTTTACCAGTGGCACGCATCTGGCATACAGCTTTGATTGCCTGTTGATATCAATAGAAAGTAGTTCTCATCACAGGTCTTTCATATGGAGGTAAAGGTTTGTTGCTGATTTCGGCTGGAATGTTTTGGTCTTCCCTCTATTAGAGACAGATGTGGACTTCTTGGATTCCAGCATACTTTAAATATGGCAAACTGCTCTAGTTTATATACTGATGATATGATGTATTTGACAGAAAATTCGTTCCAGCCATTCATTTTTGAGTACACCAGTAAACAATCCTGTGTTTACCTCTGTATAGTTCTGGTTTGCAGATATAAACCAGTGCACAGGCAGACTGTAATCATAAATTGTTACTATAAGAACTAGCTTTTTAAAAATTGTATTATCCCTTCATTACTCAGTAGTGGATTCAATAAGATGTATTTAAACCTGTGAATTATATTGACATCTTAAGATATACTTGCAGCACTGCACTTGTAGTTGCTAAAACGTTTGGTAACAAATTGCTGTTTGAAGCTGAACTTTCAAGTCCTGTTAGGGTTGAGGGGCTGTTTTCCTTTCAATGCCTAGCTTACTTCTAGGGTGGTTTATTACTACAGCTAATTAAATATCATCCCTACAGGCCATCTTCTTTTCCCATTGTTTTTTTCTGGAAGAGATTTTTACTTATATGCTCTGCTTGCACTATTAGTTTGTTGTTGAAATAACTGTGATCAGAAAGTCTTATGACTCAAAAGGGTAAAAAGGACAGCTGTCAGAGCAAAGTAATGCCTTCTGCCAAGCACATGTAGCAGGAGATGATTTATCATAAAATTATTGAATAAGAATTTATCCAGCAGCAAGGAGTTCAATTGTTGTTTTACAGAACATAGTCAACTTTTATTTGCCGATATTCAAAACTGCAGTATTCTTCTGTGTAGTTTTACAGTTTAATCTATCTTAAATTTAGTACTTGGGTGAAAATATTTAAAGAAACCACAAGTAATCTTGAATTTCAGAACACTCTGTGTGCTTCAAATTCCATTTATGATCAAACTGTAAAATTCCGAAGAGATAAAATATTAAACCTGCACTGCATAATTTCTGTGAACATTAATAGTTACATTATTTTGTACAGTAAGGTGATTTTTATGGGTGATATATTAAAATACTAAAAGCTTGGAGAGTAGCTGTTGTGTAAAGACAGTTGTCATGCACATGATAAATCTTATTTTTCATAAAGTTAGACTTCATCTTTATTAATATGCAAAAACTTGGCATGTAATTTCAGTCTTGTAAAAACGGACAAAAAATACCTTCGAACCTGTAATCAAAGGCACTCGTTCACTTACTAAAATTGCAAATAGTTTGTTTACAGAATCAGCATTCTCTGATGCTGACATATTGATTAAGCAGTAGATGTGTAAAATTTTTGATTGTTGACTTGTTTTAGAAGAGCCTTATTTTTAATGTGCATGAGCAGTTATTGTATAGAGAAGGCTCTTAACCCTCCCCTGCATAATACAGAAGTGTGAGGTACCACACATGGGAAATGGATTAAAGGCTAAGGCTGCAGACTTTCTTGCAAATATGGTAGCTCAAACTGCAGGCATTATTATCCTGAATACAGTATTCTCTAACAATAGTTAGCAATAATAAACACAAAGCCTTTATCATGTCTACTGAACCTCAAGGAAGAGCTGAAGACATAATGATAGTGAAGAGAAACAGAATTTTATAAGAGGTATTATGCCTTATCATAAGTTGTTTGTTGCTATTATTTTAGCAACTTGGACTGAAATTTGAAAATAAGGAAAACAAAGCCAAAGCATTGCTGTACTTTTTGAAGAGGTTGATACCAAACTGTCTTATCTTTTACAAAATGAAACAAAAGGGAAACTGTTGCCACTTCAGTGACCTGGGAGCTTCAGCCTCATAATAGACAGATCAGTGTCACTATGTGCCAGCATCTTTCTGATACTGTGGGTATTACCCATTACTGTTGGGTAATGGCACGTGAATAGCATTGAGATGACTCAGGAAGATTGGTACAAATTTTAGCTGGGAGAATAGCTGCCTGCTGGCTGAAAGAAATATGTGGATTAGATGTGCAAATATACATTCCTCCTGTACCTAGATCTGAGGAGAGTAGTAATGAGTAAGCCTTTATTACCATGAGTAAGCCTGTTCTATACCTGTCAATGTAAAGAACAAATAAAAGAGTTATTTAACATAGTTCAATATTTTTGATGTATTGCTTTTTAGGTAGTTTTTGGATGATAATTTTCAGACCTCTGGATTTTTTTTAGAGCTTTTGAGAGTGAGAAGATGGAGGAAGAAGATGGTTTAATACAACTTTGTTGTAGGGAGAACCCTGGCAAAGACCTGTTTGCCAGACCCCTTGATACCTGTCATGACTATATCTTTAGAAAATATTTCTGGAAAAAACTGTGTATACAGTGCACTTCATATTTTTAAAAAAGTACTCATTTTTCTTTAAAAAGAGAAGTATGAGATTTTGGGGACGGGCTTTAAATCAACTCTGCAACATTTCTGTGAAGCTGGGAGTAAAACCTGTATTTAGTGAATCAAGAATTACATGTAAAAGTCATTCAGGGACTTAACAGGAAGATGAATAAAGTAAACCACCAGGTACGCGGATCAGTTAAGGGCAGAATTAATACTAGAGCAAATCAATTATACAGACACTAAATAGATGGAAGGATTTGAACAATAACTTGATAGAATTTGTATAAGTTTTTTCTTTCTTATTTCATAACTAAATGCAGGCTTCTCTCTACACATGAATGCACAAACACATATATATTTATATCTATATAATTTTAAAAGAGTTTATGGAAGATTTTTATGTGGGGAAAAAATGGATTGTTGGGATTGACTCTTTGCTGTCAATACTGTGTGAGCGCTTGCTTAATTCATGGGGTTTTGTTCCTAAATCAGAAAACTGAAGCTCTGTAAGCAAGAAACAGTAATATACCAGCAATGTACATTTAAATGGTTGCTCATTCCTGTAAAAAATGTTATTAATCATTAAGTGTTAATGAAACTGGAAGGTTGAAGTAGGCGATTGTCTTAATATATACAGAAATTGTAAGTGACTGTGACCTCCAACAGAGCAGCTGAATTAACAATCTTATTGTTTCAGACTATTAATAATTTTAATAACTTCTTCCAGTTACTCTGAAATTTGAACCTATGACAATGAAATCTGTTGATACAGATAAATTGTGGAAGGCTGTGTGTTAAAACTCTTTCTCACAGAAAAAATGCTCATGGTATAGTCTACCCTTGTCTATGCTTCCAGGCAAACATAGCCTAACAGATAGTGTCCAGTCTGCAAAACTGTACTGCAGTAAGCTACTAGTTGTATTAGCAATGTATTTCAGCTACCCATATCTGTCATGAACATTATCATGAATGTATCCCGGGGGTGGTACCTCATTAACACTGTATGGATTTCAGCCATTCTGAGAACTAGTTGTTGTGGTTTAACCCTGNTAACGGGCTGCTCATCTTTCTTCTCCAGCCCCTGTTGTGAGAAGGTGTTGTGTGTTCTCCTTTGTCCTGTACTTGGGGTGCATGCAAAGCTATGGGTTTTGCACTGTATGGGAACTTCTGGGGAAGGAAAGGTCCTGTCACAAGCTAGTGCCATAATATAAAATCTGGTACAGCAGGTTCATTTATACTTGCACTGATCGGGGCTAGGAGTTAATTGCATACTTTAAAGCTAGCCTTCCTGTCAGTCAAACCCCAGAGTGCTGTGGGCCAGAGACTGTATTTTGAATACTGCTTTAAGTGCAAATAATACTTCAGAATCTCATCTGAATGCTCCTGACATAAGGCAGTGCCTAAAATAAATAGGGATGTCAGAACACGTGCCTCTTCCCAACCTGTTCTTTTGTTATTCCAAGTGGCAAACAACGGGAAGCTTTGCTCTAAATCATTACAGTGGATGTCTTCTCTTTATATTCTTACATTAGCACATCCTATGTCACAACAGATCTTGCATCTTATGATGAGCTGTAGTAACCGCTCCTGTCAAATTTCGTTGAAATATGGGCAGCGCTGACATAATGAAGTACCTTGTTACTATGCCAGAGCAAGAAAGTTAATAATTACTTTTAAATGGCAATATGTCCCTATACTTTGTGGCTCTACAAATGTATCAAATAGGTGTTTCTGATGTCTGTCAGGAGAAAAAAAAAAAAAAACCAAACCAAACAATTACCAAGAACATTTATATCAAAGAAGATTATATTCTTTTTTCCTTCATCATTCATCTTTTCAGAGGAAACTAGAGAAATATTGGGCCTGATGGTCTTATTTATAGCAATTTCAGCAGAGAAACTGGTGTGATCACAGTTTATGAGTTGGTATAACTGGTAGTCTTCCTTTCTTATTCTGAAATGGGTAAGGGCACATGTGTAAGTGCCTTACATAAGTGCAGCTTATTAAAGATAGTGTATATTTAAAACATATGATCGATCACTTTTATAGTATATTAAATAGGGAGGCCTCAAGATATTTGAAAATGGAGCACTACCACTTTGCTCTGAATAACAAATTAAATATTCTTTTGTTGATGTTAGCTCCCATCTTACATTAGTCTGCTCTTCCCATTAATTTTTAAGAAGTTAACTATAAAATGTTAAAGGTAGTTAAGCCTAGAGAGCACTATGTGGGATCAGGAACAGAGGTGCTAGTGGATTAGGGCATGATATTTGGAATCATGATATTACTTCAAGTGCCAGAAGCAAAGCTTAACATTTATGAAACCTTCTTGGTCAGATGATGGTAAGCACTAATGGATCTCCTTTCTTTCTTGAGTACTTAAAAATAGCTAAGTATAAATAAGTATGTTTTTGATAAAAGTTTAAGAAGCCTTCTGCATAACTTTGCAGATGGCCTGAAATGCTAGCTTTAAAAGAATTATGATTTTGCCCCATCATTTGTTGTAAAATGTTTGCCTAGCATGCAGTTGCTGATGATAATTTAGTAACTATTTTTGTCAGATTGCTCATCAAAGCACCCAAAAAGAATGAAATTATTTTAATAAAATCTATTGGGAGCAAAGTTTTGTTTTGCCCTCCCGAGTCAGTTCACTTTAGTTTATGGAGTACATCTTTTTCTTAATTAGATACTTTTCTGTGTTATTATTCACAAAGAGATTTTGTGTGAAATTACCCAAATACTTAGGAGAAGAATTAGAAATATCGTGATGTCAAATGCACATGGAATGTGCTGTGAAGTTTAATCTAGTGGGAATGGCTACAGAATTGACATCATCCAGAGTCCGCAGGGTCCCAGAGTCTCTGCTCTAGCAACATTCCTGCCTGATCATCTACAGCATGTGACTGCCTTAAGTATGAGTCATGGGAAGACTGGGTTGTTGGGACGTTATTTTGTTTAATTACAGGTGCAGTTTGCCTGAACTACTTATTTCAAGCATGCTATGTGGTGCCATTTTCTGTACTTTATTGCTACTCATTTTGACTTATCAAATATGATTCTACTCTTGAATATACTTACTAAGCATATTTTTCAACATATAAGACAAACAGAAGTAACTAGACATAAAAATAGAAAATCTGAGTATAAATAGCTGTGATTCTGTAAATGAAATTTTACATGATGAGGAGAACTTACATCTTGGCTTTATAAATTTGAAATCTGGTCAGTTCATTAAAAACAACGTCGTGCTTCAATAAACTTAATACATAATTATAGGCCTTTGGAATTCTGAGGAGCTTTTGTATGTCCATGTCAAGCTTCAGTTTTGAAGTTTGTTCAAAGTTCAATTTACTAGGTGAAGTTCTACCTAATACATTAAAATGCTTATTAGGCATCATAATTTATGGAAATGCTGATGTACAATACAAAATTAAAGTGTAACATGGACCCAAAAAATATTAATTCATTATTTAACGGACAATGATCAAAAGAGCCAGAGATACTGATAGTATTATTTTATTCTTAACAATGATACTTTTTTTTAAAAAAGTACTGGAAGAGCTGGAAGGATAAATCTTTGGAAACAAAGGTTCAATAATTTACGTAGTCAGACTCCTCTACTTTTTAACTCTATAAAAGGCCCTAAAAGTTGTAAATGTAAAGACTAGAAAACTTTGCACTCTGCAGCAGTAACTAGGCTTAGTCCTTTGTTTTCTGTTCTGGCTTTTGGAACAGAGCTAGCAATGGTCATTGTGGGTTGCTAGTTTTAAATGTGGCAATTCCCAGGTTGTACCTCTACATTTTGCTGGCTTTGTTTTATCTTTTTTACCTTCCTGGCTTCCAATTGCCAAAACTTGAAGTGTTTCTAAACAAGAAATCAGGAAAAATGTTTCAATTGTCTGGATCTACCCATCAGCCTTTGAGTGTCTCTCTGGATCCCACAGTCCATGCTAATTTTAACATCTTCATGCAAGTACTTTCTTGTTTACCAACAAACCTCAGATCTCTCCTGGTCTATTTGCATTCAGTAGACTACTAAATTGTTATTGTGAAATAGAAATTTAGTAAATTATAATAAATTCCAAACAAATTTATCTGATTGTTGAAGTTAAGCAAAAAGCAGACAGAGGAAATGGTGTAACTGTTTTGAAGTAAAATTTTTGCATGCTTGTTTCATGTAGCAGGTGCTTGGGCAGGTTCATTACCCAGACTGTTCCAGTGAAGGATAAGGCATAACAGTGTCCTGTCCTCCTCCCTCCCCCCTCTTTATATAGCCCCTTTTGGAAGGGCTGAAATCACAACTAGGGGAGTCAAGATCCTGTGGCAATGCTCACCTCTCTGTGAGTTCTCTAATGACAGGTGAGGAGCATCCTGAAGAAACATAGGGAGAATCTGAAAAAACATCTTATGAAGATGCTCTTTTCTCATCACTTCCTCCCTGTCTTGGCCAGAATGTGATTCCATGACTGTACCTATACTAATTGAAAACAAATGCTTTGCTTTGAGCATGTTGTCTCTGCTGGGAGTTTTATAATAATATTTTATAGCCCATATGGAAATCTTCTTTTTGATATTGAAGACAAAGTCTCTGCTAGGAAGCAGATTAATAGCTTTGCCTACTTATTTAGCTATATACACTGTTCCCTGCTAGCACCAAACACACTTCCCCCTGTATCAGAGCAGAAAAGGCTGGAAAGGCAACTTGAGTATTAATTTTTTAGCTAACTGTTCTCTGAAGGGAAAGTAGAAATGCTGGTCACTGAAGCAGAACTGACTAAATCCCTAGAGAAAAGTATGCTCAGACTGAGGAAAGGTATAGCAGTAAGGATTGTTAACCAAATGTCCAGTAAACACCTAGGCAGTATGTTTCTAATACTGGCACAATGTTTTGTGTTATACAGAATTTTAAACAGATTACAGGACATTAAGGCTTAATTCTTCTTTTACATAAGTCTTGCTTGTCTGATAACAGGTTCTGTTATCTGATAGTCATTGAGTGTGACTTACACCAAAAGAACTTCTAGTAGTTTTTCAGGAACCAACTTGGTTTTTTGGTTGGTTTTTGTGGGGTTTTTTGTTTGGGTTTTGTGGGTTTTTTTGTTTGGTTTTTGTGGGTTTTTTTGTAGCTTCACATGTAGGGAGAGCATAGAATAATTCCTGCCTTCTAATACAGGTGTTAGTGAGAAGTCCAGTATGAAAAACTTTAAAGACAATAAAATCTTCAAAGTCAAGAAAAGCTAAAGAAGGAGGGATGGAAGAAACAGAGGGTTTTACAAGAAGAAAGGGGAGAAGGAAATGTAGGAGGGAAAGCAGATGACAGACAGATGGACCAAGAAAGGGCAATGAAAAGAAAAAAATGCTTATTAGTAAAGGCTTTTTAAGTAAAGGTGGTGTAATTTTTTTTTTAAAGATAAACGTCAAAGCTCACTGGTAGAATGTTTTCTGTGCCTGAAAAATATTCTGCGACTGCGATCAATAAATCATTGAATTAAGAAGCTTTCTGTAACTAAGATCATATGAATATGAGAATATGAGTGGATGAGGATGGTGGTCTCATCTTGTGCTTAAGTATATGTGATGCATGAACATATTACATCTATGAACTAAAAATAATTTGAATTTTCACATGCTTTTTTTCATCGAATCCTGCTGGGAAAAAAGCCCACAACTCTTTTTGCTAAAATTTGTTTCCAAGTGAAAGAAAAAGTATTATTTGTGTTTAGGATATAATTTTGGAAAAAAGTTAGGAAATTGTAAATAATTTTTTTGTCAGGGTTAGTTGATAAATCCTCAAAAGTATGTTAATCAATTTCCTTTGTCTCTAGACAAATTGCTTCATGTGCATAATGTGACTTGTTTTTTGCTCCTCGTAAGTCATCAAATTGTATCCTTCTTCCAGCTAAATTTTTTTCTTGCACTCAAATGACTGTGTAAGAGAAGAGAGTTGTCAGGAAAGAGCAATTTCAATTAAGGAGAGCCAAAACAACATGTAGCTAAATATCCAAGCCACGTTACTGGGAAGAGGTGTTAATTATATGTGTATATATTAAGATATATATACACACACATGTGCATGTATATGTGTAGGTATGCATAAAAATGAAGAATACAGAAATAGGAGAGGGCAAGGGAATGCCTGCTAGCTGTTCATTTACAGTAATTCCAGATGATCAGTTTCTTTGTCACTGTAAAGGACATAAAGGAAATGTATTATTGCTAATGGAGACAAAATCCAAGAACCCAATGAGTCTTAACTCTTTGAACACCTCTGATGTGAATTAAAAACACATAAGCACACCTTTTAGAAAATAGGGATTTACATATACCAGACCCTGCTACACATAATATTTTCCTTTCCATCAAGTGTTGAAACCTTATTTTATATATCTTAAGTAGAATTATGATAATTCTATATTATGAGAAATCTATATTTTAGGTATTGTAATTATTCTTATAGAATGTAGCATTCTATTTTCCAAATATTTTTATTGCAGCCATTTGGATTTTTTTTTTCTCAACTGAAAAGTTTTGGGAAACTGAATTTATAATAAATGTATTTTCTCTTTTGATACATGATATTTATCCAATACCCTCCTTATTTTTCTCAAAATGCCATTTTTAAATTTATGTTTTTATTTTCCCTTCTTTCCACAAAAAAACCCCACAAAAACAAAAAACAAACAAAAAAAAAACCAAAAAACCCCAAACCAAACCAAAAAAAAAACCCCAAAAAACCCCTGAACTCCTTTTTAGTCAGAACACCAAACTGAACTTCAGGTCAGGCTTCTAATTCCATGTTGTGGAATGATTAATATTTATTTTCATCATCTCTTATCTTTACTTGCTGCGAGATGGAAATTTGATTACTCCTGTGAACAGATAAATGAAAGAATCACTTTAAGTTTTTGTGCCTTGGTTCTCATAAAATAAAGATGATAATACATGCTTCTCCCTATCTTATTCCTTTCTCACCTATACATTTTCTACTTTTTTGGCAAAAAGAGTCTAGTTTTGAGAATCGACACATCAAAACATGGTAGAGTGCAAATTCCAGCAGTAGTCTCTGAGACTCATGTAATAAGCAGAAACTACATAGGTAACGGTTTTCCAAACACTGAGCTGCAGAACATTTATTGCATCTTGGGAAGCTCTCCATGTTCCTCCAGTGGTAGCATTCCCACAAGAACATTGCAAAGTTCTATCCATTGTGGCAGCTGTGAGTTGTATGTGGCGTTATCCACATAGTAGATCAAACTGACCAGTATTTCTTGGCTGCAGCATTAGGAGAAAAGTAATTTATTTTTGACATTTTGGTAAATTTATTCTATGCATTAGGACTTGAGAGACTAGAATTATATACGTGGTAATTGGTAACAATGTCTGCAGAATGTTTTTTAAGCTGTGTTTTGTCCAGCTACTTCTTCCAGAATCCCTTGTTTCTTAGGTCTCTGTTAGTCATCAATTAATCAGTCATCTTAGATTTTACTTGGCAAAAGGATTAGCGGATCACACAGAGAAGTGGATTATTGCCTGGAAAAATTTTAGTAGGATGGCAGTTTGAGACCTTCAGGGTTTTTCAGAAAACTTTTCCAACATCCCTCCTCAGAAGCATAGTCTTCCCTTTTTTCTACTTTTTGGGTATGTCTTCTCAGTTTCTTGTCTCCTGGATATAGTTGGAACATGCATACCATTTATTAAAGTTGTTTGTACTGCAGGAAGATATTGACTTGACTTTGATTGTTTTAACTGAATTGAAGCTACTACAGATGTAAAAAAGTAAAAAAAAAAAAAAAAAAGAAAGAACTGAAGTCAATACTAACCACATAGCACACTAATAACATGTATTTTTGAAGACAGAGGTTGTATCTTGCTTTCTCTCTCAGCTAAAAGCTAAGAAATTTTGTTAATTTTTTTCATTTCCTTTGATTTTGTAATATTTACATATAGAAGTCTGTTTTGTCACTGTTCTCTATTGTTGAATCTATTTTTGAAGATAGTGCACCTTGGTCTTTCAGTGGAAAGATTGACTTCTTAATTAATGAAGATTACACATAAATTACAGTGTTTATTAGCTGAATGTCATGGGGGTCACTGAATAATTTCAGACGGTTGAGAGATTTTTCCATACACTTAATAGACATTGTGACCCTGTATTAGTTGAAATGGAAGTTTGAACAAGTGAGCAAAGGGCACAGAGTTCCAATCTAGTTACATGAACCATTGTGAAACACAGAGGTGTGTCCCCTGGAATGGAGAGGCATTATCTTAAATAAATAGTTAATATTTCCACAGTTAAATAAAAACATTATCTAGTGTGTCTTTGAACATTCTTCTAACCTATTTTACAGGTCTAGCATTCCACCAGTATAATTAGAGTATGGTGTGATTAGATGTATGGATCCAATGAGAATAGGGATAGAAGAAGAAGAGAATAGAGAATAGTCTTTTGAAAACACAACCAAATTTTACTTTTTAATTAAATTTAAGTTTAATGTTGTTACAGAAGCAAAGAATTGCCAATGCCAATTAATGCCAATGAGCTGATTCCTTATTTATTGGCCATTGCCAAATAATTAATCATTGACTGGATGTATAGTTTAATCTTTTCAGTTAATGAAGGATTGAACATGTTCTGGAGGAAAAATCTGGAAATGCTAGTAACTTCTAAAGCCCTGTGGTGCTCTGAAGTCTGTGTTAGGCTGAAAAAAGTCAGGAGAACTGTTACTTCTTGGAGAAAATATTAAAGAGTATTTTTCTTTTTTCATCTGTTACAAATGTTGTATTTTGTCTTTAAATACACTTCATACTTGATTTAAAGTGATTTGTGTTTTACAGGAGTAAAATTCAAGTTAAGATGAGATTTTGGAGTGCTTGTGTTTCAGTTCTGAAATACATATGTTGTTTTCATGATGTTCATAGTTCATACAGATATTAAAGGAAAAACTTCAAGCAAAAATCAGTTATGTTTCTTAAGTGGCTGATATCCAACAGGCTGCTTTCTAAAGGCCATTTTGACTTTGTGAGCAGGAGGGCCATGATGATGACCAAGCATCAACTAAGACCCTTGAAGGGAACCAGAATGTTGCCCAAAGAGACTTTCAAGGTCAATGCTCTCTAATCAAGCAGCTACCATAGAAAGCAGGATGCTCTATGAGCACAACAATATGTGAAAACCATGTTGCTCAAGCATATAGATTCTCTGTGTATAAGTTAAGAAAATGTTTAAACTTGATTGGACCTAGACATGGGTATCAAGACTAAATAGAATGATTTGTCCTGGGGAGCATGTGAAACAAACAATGATGTAACCACTATGACCCAGATGGTTTTGGGACTTGTTGAAGAGGAGGACCTTGAAAGGCAAACACCTAGATATCTGTTAGGACTCTGAGGGTGTTAAGGGAGGCTTCCTGGCTCTGAGCATTCTACCCTGGGGCTTCCACCAGTGCTGCTGTGGACCCAGGAGCTCCACTTCAGTTCAATGTGGGGCCATCAGCCCACTGACTCTGGAAGTGGGTCTGTCTGCAGCCCTATCACAGATGTGCCTGTTGCCTGGCTGTGGACCGTGTTGATCCTGACCTGTGGACACTCTTCCCAGCTTGACATTGGATCTTCCTTGTTGTTGTTGACCTGCCTGGCAGTCACCAGACTGTCTGAACCTTGGTCTGATCCTGACTTCCAGTTTGATGTCAGACCTGCCTCATTGCGGACTCCCATGGCAATCTGGACTCGAGGCTGGGCCCCCTCTACCCAACCTATCTTGCTCCTTCCTTGGCACATGGGATGGTCCTTAGGTAGCAAGGCCCATGCTCTGGCAGCCCAGGGATTCCCCTTGGCTCCCATCTTCCCCACTGCTTAGGGAGCGGCTGGCCCCTTGCTATACCATGAAAATAACAATACGTGTATTTACTATGTATAAGTAATGTTATATAAAGGTGTGATTTACCAGGTAATGACATAAGAAACACCAGATTTAGGTACAGACATAGAAAAACTGGAAAAAACTCCTAGGGCAGGTTGTTTAATTGTTAGGAGACATGGTAGTATGAGGAAGTCAAAAAGGAAGATCCAGAAATGGGGAAAAAACAGAAAGAAGTATGAAGTCTGCCGATGAAGAACAGAGGGGGATGTCCTTCTGACGGTAGGAGTGCAGATTTTTGCAGATGCTAACCTACAGATCCAAGTCCACCTGGAGGAACCCCCTTTTGGTCAACCTACTGGTCTGCTTTCAAAAGACTTTGTGTGGGAGTCTAGAGCAAAAAGGGGTAGGCCTCCACCCTCGTATGAGAGAGATTTGTAGTTCAGTAGTAGTGGTGTGTGGTTCAAAGGTTTTAAGATCTATCATTAGTAGCTTTGTAGTTGTGTGTGATAGTGTGTACAATGATGTAATTGTAAATTAAAAGTAGTGGTGTGTTTACTAGTTAATTTGGTTATTTGTTATTTGATTTATTAGTTTTGTAGTAATTTGTTGCTTAAGTTATGAACATCATGCTCTTCTGAACTGGTCAAGACTTCTCAAGCCTGCAGTCTAAAGAGGGAGAATTGGACACCCAAGGTGACATTCTTAGACCTCTGTTGAGAGAAGTTTCTCTGTTATTGGTGGCTACATATTGCAGTATAGCATACAGGAAAGTTACAAAGCATCAGACTTTTCTTCCCAACTTCCACCTGTAATGGTATGTTCCAGGAGGAAGGAAAAAGTGGACTTTCTTTATTTACTTCATATCCCGTTCTTTTTCACATTGGTTTCAAAGGAAGGATTCAATGTGACTCAGAACTTTGTATCCTCCGTTTACTGAGAAGTATAATTTCATACTAAAAGTATTTGTTAGCTTTATGTGGTGGTTTTGGCTGGGATACAGTTAATTTTCTTCATAGTATCTTGTATGCGACCATGGTTTGGATTTGTGCTGAAAACAGTGTTGATAACACAGGGTTGTTATCTTAATTGTTGAGCACTGCTTACACAGAGTCAAGGCCTTTTCTGTTTCTCACCCCACCCCAATAGAGTGTAGGCTAGGGGTACACAAGAAGCTGGGAGGGGACACAGCTGGGACAACTGACCCCAACTGACCAATGGGATATCCCATACTATATGATATCATGCTCAGCATATAAAGCTGGGGGAAGAAGGAAGGGGTGGAATATTCAGAATGATGGCATTTTATCTTCCCAAGCAATCACTATGCATGGTGGAGCCCTGCTTTCCTGGAGATGGCTGAACACCTGCCTATTGATGGGAAGTAGTGAATTAATTCCTTGTTTTGCTTTGCTTGCACGCACAGCTTTTGCTTTTCCTGATAAACTGTCTTTATCTCAACCCACAAATTTTCTCACTTTACCCTTCTGATTCTCTCCCCATCCCACAGGGAAGGAGTAAATGAGCAGCTGTGTGGTGCTTACTTCCTGGCTGGGGTTAAACCATGACACTTTAGTTACATTTTGACCTTTAAGATCTTGTATGTTTCTTGAATTTTATTTTTTTATTATTCCTTTGTCTTCCATGGCTGCCCAGAGCATTTTACACTAAGCTTTCTAGATCCTCTAAACACTGTAGTTTGCTCTGTGCATAAATGTTTTCCATAGATATAAATGTACCAAGCAATTTGTATAGCCTTTCTTTTTTGGCTTTAAGGAAGAGAGGGAGCTGAACTTGATACTGAGATTTTCAACTTCATACACATATTGCCTACCTGATTTTAATATATGAAAGAATAAGGGAACATGTGCTTTATGTGTTTGGGTTTGGCTGTTGTGAATGTCAAAATATGCATCAGAAATAAATTTTTATCTTAAATTTATGTATATTCAGTGGAGAAGGAAATCACAAAGTTAGTTTGAATGAAATTTATGGATTTCAATTTTATTGTGGACTTTTCAAATAATTTTTCAGTGCTTATTTTATATATTTGGATTTCTTTACAGTTAATGCTTGCAGAAAGTGATAATCTGATCAGTGTCTATTCAGATAAACTCTTGCCACAATTGACCCTAGATCTTACAGATTCTTTTTTTTTTTTAATTTTATTTTTTTTAAATGAGTATTACTGCCCCTGGTTCTTGACTAGTCAAAGGTAAAAAGAAGTGGTTTTAGTGTCTAGGAAACTTTGTTACTGAGGAGTTGAAAATGCTTAATTGATTTAAACATACAAACCCCAAAAATGTTAAGCAGTGATGGTGAAGCATTTTTCACCTTTGTAAGAACAACATCAAAAAGAGAAATTAATTGCAATTTTGTTTTAGATTATGCAAAGAATAAAATAATTTTATAACTAAATAATTTTTCTCATAGTTTCTCCTCACTAAGAGTGTTGAATTGTAGAAGATTTTGATTAAACCTATTAGTGATTCTTAACTATGAAGTAAGAACAAGACATAATGGAAAGAGGAATGGTAAAGTGTTGTTTGAAAAAGCACAGTCTATACATAATCTTCCCCAGTTATTTAATGATTATTCAATATTGTTTTCTCTGTTGTTGTTCACAGAGTACATAAAAAATGAAGTAACATTAATGTGAAGTTTTCAAGCCTAGCAAAACTGCTGGTTTATGTTAATTCTAATAGCCTCCAGAAGGTAGAAGACATTGAAAGTAATTTCTGAATTCACAGTCTATACCCTCCAGGTATAGCCATTTAATGCTACTTATACACATAATTCCTTTATGCAAATATTTAAGGTTTGTATTATATCTTTCAGAATATATTTGCAGCTCTGACTCTTTACTTAGTTGCATTCTGAGTGTTAAATTTTATAGGTGTGGATAAAGTTGAAAAAAAACCAGGGCAAAAATCAGGAAATGCTTGGTTGCTTAGATAGCGTTCTTGGAAGTGTTGGCCTAGATGTGTGTCTTATTTTAGGAGATAGAGCAGTTTAAATAGATTTATGCTCAACAGAGCATTTAAAGACAGTAATTAACACTTTCACAAATGTGTAAGTTGCAAACATTTTTTGTTCTAGTTTAACATAGAATTGTTAGTAGACTAATGAAGGTGAGGTAACCTATTTTATTTACTCTAAAGAATTCTCCCTACTTTCAGCAAAAAGGCAAAATAAATAAAACAGGAAAGTTGTTCTGTTTTCCTGTGAACTTTAAAGTACTTATGCATCAAATCTTTCTTCTCTCCAGTTTCTCACTTCACTTACAGTCTTTGGGTAACAAATTCTCTTTGTTAAGACAATGAAGACTGTTCTTCCAAGATCTAGATGATAAATTATTTAAAAATTGCCACAGCAGTCTCTGTGTTTTACTCTCTCGCAGCTTTCTCACAATGTCAATTGCCCCAAATTAGAGCATAAAATAAAAAATAGTGTTGACAGCATGTTTTTTATAAGGAACTCGTCAATCAGTTTATATAGTGGGGATTTTTTGTGCTGTTTATGCTAAGGTGACAGTATGATGTACACAAACCTCACTAAAATTCAAACAAAACGAAGTGCAGTTGAGGAATATGTACAATCAATTTAGTAAAGAGACTAACCAAGAATTAAAATATCAAGCACCTTCCCATATTCAACCTTCAGGTGCAGGAAGGCTCAAAGAGACAAAACTGAATGTTAGTGTTCTTGGTCCATCTTTCAGTTTTTGGTTGTGGTGTTCTTTGTTTTGTTTTGGTTTGTTTGTCTTATGGTAACAATGTACTTGTGCAGAGGAGGTAGTAATAGTTTCAAATAAGGTCAAAATCCTTTCCAAAGAAATCCTACATGATTTTTAATGATAATCGGAAACCTGGAAAGAGTGCTTTTTGATAACAGCTTTAAGACAAGGCCAGTTCACCAAGGTGCTATTGCAAAGGTGATGACTGATTCCTGTGAAATGAAAAAATGATGTATGATTAGATAATTCACACTGTAGCCATAATCCCCTATTGACTGGCTTCTGCTTGGAAGGGTTCTGGTCGCTGGTCTTTGTTGGATGGGGAGCTGCAGGACTTGGGTGTCTGAGGTAGTTTTAGACAGATGTCCTGTTTCTTGCATCACCCTGGTGTCTTCTGTGATCTGTTTTCTTAGGCTTCCTGTATAAAAGGTGCTTGCTTCCTCCTTGCCTAACCTCTGCTTGGAATTCAAGGAAGGTGTTTCAGTTAGGAGTTTGTTTTAGGGTTTGATATTTTTGTTTGTTTGTTTGTTTATTTTTTTTCTTTTTGTCTCCAGCCAATGTTCATAAACTAAAAGCAGGAAAAACAATAAAACAGCAAGTCTGTTTAAAACAGCACCTGTTTTCTACCACCCTCTTTATAATATGAAGCAAGAGATCTGTGCTTCACTGCCTACACAAGAGCTTAGTCCCCATTGAAACCTTTTCTAATGTTGCTCCAACATTAGGGACTTTACTCTTGATGATCTGGAAAGGCTTCTGACAAGAAAAATAATAGGGTAGTCACATCACTGAAGTAACTCAGTTACTACAAACTGTCTTAGTTCTGCATTCATCTGGTTTTCTAGCATTTGTAAGCCAAATGCTATAAATGACTGAAATTTTTAGTTCTCTCTTCTAGACAATAAAGAAGAAAAAACACCTGGTACTGACTTTCAATCAGAGTCCACAGTTCTTATCTGTAATAAGCCAGCATTAGTTTGCAAGAATCGAGGTCCTATTAATAGATGTTTTTTACTCTCCATGGCATTACTTGTCTTCCTTTAAAAGTCCTCCCTTGAATTTCTGTCCTTGAAGGAAGGTCTAGATCTTACAGTCATAAATGATCCTTGCCTTAAAATGTCCACTCTTTTTTTTCAAGCTAAATTCTTTCCAGATCCTTTGGAAATATGTCAAATTGTGGTGCCTAACCTCCTTCAAACAACCCCTTTACATTGGCCATAATTAATATCGCACCCTGGCTTTAAAAACATTTCAGTCTATATAAGATCATTCTCTCTTACTGAGATACTCCAGTTGTTTCTTCTGTTGTGGTCATTGTTTTTGTTATTTAGAATCATAGAATAATTTAGGTTGAAAAGGACCTGTAAGATCAGGTCCAACCATAAACCTAATACAGCCAAGTCCACCGCTAAACTGTGTCCCTAAGTGCCACATCTACACACCTTTTAAATACCTCCAGGGATGGGGACTCCACCACT
>VZTL01017636.1:0-56666 GCA_013400535.1 Scopus umbretta
GCAAGGCAAGGCAAGGCAAGAATCCATTTAAAGGGATTGATTAGGCAGAATGGTTTGTGGATATGACTGTGTGGAGGCCTGAAACCAGAGAGATGGGTATACGTGTGTCATTAAAAGCAGGGTCATTGTAAGGACTTGAATCTCAACAAGAACTCTTGTGATGAGCTCTAAAATACTTCCTTCACAGGAAGAAAGACATGTGCACAGGGCCTTTGATGCTGGGCAACAGCAGGGAGGACCTCAGAGTCCACCTGTAGAATCTGAAGCTGGAGACGCTGTTGGACTCTGCTGCTCACCTGCACTAACTTTGTCTTCACTTATTCCTATATCAGGTATGCTTTGCATACATTTGCTTGGCAAGCTAGCGATGTCTGCTGGCTGATGACATACAGACTCCTGGAGGCTGGAAGGGAGGGGAGCAGGACATCTCTGACAGGGGTGGAGAAATGAGCAAGGAGGGAGGAGCAGAAGTGGCCCAGAAACAGTGCGGGTGCCCCAGCGCCTGTGTGCATGGCGGGACCTCGGAAGTGATGCTGACCATGTACTCTGACCACCTCTGGTCTGAGGAGGTGATCACACTGAATGGCGTGACACTGACCCATCACACCTGGCCAACAAAAACTCTCTTTTGCTCAACCAAGGAAGCCTAGCCCTGCACTATTCACTGATGTTATTGATATGGTGCCTCAGAGGTGGACATTCTGAATTCCAATTAGTTGTAATAATTAGTCAAGTTCAGTAAAATACCCCAAAGATGATATTGTAATTCAAGAAAACAGAAGGTCAGATTTTATGTGGTATAAATTAGCCTAACTCCAAACCCTTCAGTATTGCTCTATTCTTTTCTATTATCTGACATACTGGTTTTGGTTACACTGCTTACCATGGCAAACCATTTTTCTTTAGGGGAGTAGAAGTCTCGAGACAGACTTTAACCTTCATTATGCCAGTCTAAACCTAGAGTAATTCTACTGCGTTTGAAGGAGTTACACCAGATTTACAGTGTAAGAAATGAGGTCAGAATCGAGTTGTAAAGCAAGATGCCATTTAGCATGTATCAGAGTTGATGAGGGCTTACTTTGTAATATTTAAAACCACTGGTATTTTAGTCAGATAGGGAAATGCACTCTCAGAGTCCAATTTAACGAAGTCTAATTTCAAAAACTGAAGCCCAGTTCTCCTAATCTGAGTGACTTTAGATACATATGGGAATATCAAAACATGATTGCCCTGAAACTCAATCTTCTTCTTTTTAATTAAAGAAAGAATCCTATCTTAGTCACCTGAGAATCTGAAAGATACTCTAAGTATTTGACACTCAGAAGAACTTTTAACAGATAAATTATGAGGACAAGAGACAAAAGCTACCATTGATAGTAAAGGCAAATTTAAAATAAAACTAAAGATGCTCTAATAATTCAGAAAAAAAGAACTAATCAATCCTGATTTGCAAATACTTCCTTCAAGCCAAAAATAAACCTATTGCAGGAATTAATTTAAGTAATAAAAAGTCGTGACTGGATCTTCAACTGGCGTAAATCAGCAAAGCTCCACTGATTTCAGTGAAGCTCTACTAAGATAGGTTAGATGAGAATCTGACCCTCAATTGCTTTGTAATATTTTTGCCTAATCAACAAATGAAACATCATTTTTAAGTTAACATAGAATCATAGAATAGAATCATAGCATGGTTTGGGTTGGAAGGGACCTTTAAAGGTCATCTAGTCCAACCCCCCTGCAATGAGCAGGGACATCTTCAACTAGATCTGGTTGCTCAGAGCCCCGTCCAGCCTGACCTTGAATGTTTCCAGGGATGGGGCATCTACCACCTCTCTGGGCAACCTGTTCCAGTGTTTCACCACCCTCATCGTAAAAAATGTCTTCCTTATATCCAGTCTGAATCTACCCTCCTTTAGTTTAAAATCCTTACCCGTTGTCCTATCACTACAGGCCCTACTAAAAAGTATGTCCCCATCTTTCTTATAAGGCCCCTTTAGGTATTGAAAGGTTCAATAAGGTCTCCCCAGAGCCTTCTTTCCAGCCTGTCCTCATAGGAGAGGTGTTCCATCCCTCTAATAATTTTTGTGGCCCTCCTCTGGGCCTGCTTCAACAGGTCCATGTCTTTCCTGTGTTGAGGACGCCAGAGCTGGACACAGTACTCCATGTGGGGTCTCACCAAAGCAGGGTGGAGGGACAGAATCACCTCCCTCAACCTGTTGGCCATGCTTTTTTGTTATGCAGCCCAGGATACAGTTGGCTTTCCAGGCTGCGAGTGCACATTGCTGGGTCATATCCAGCTTTTCATCCACCAGACATCTGCCTTAAGCTCTCGCCATTCCTCAATCATAACCTGATGTTTCTTTTGTAACATATCTCCCAATTTCTCTGTTTTAACGTTTTTAGGAGTAAGACAAATCTTTAAGAAATCACTTTTTTTAATCAAGTTGTGCAGCCTTGATAAAGTACATGTCTTGTACTATACACAGCACCACCTCCTCCTGACTTTGAAGGAAGAAATGGGCAATGCTAAAGGATTACTCTCCTTCTGGCATAATTTATCTGGTGTTATTCAGGCTAACACACATGGGAGTGCACATGCAGTCACACACCCTATATTGCTTGACAGGCTTTTGTTGGAAAAGTTTTACTGGGCACATCCTCCTTTTCCGTTTTTAAGGTGTACTCATCCCCAGGAACGTTGTATTGAAAAAGCAGAAGTGGAACACAACCAAACTAAAGGATCACACTGATATTAAAACTCCTCCAATCCCTGCAGGCAAAAGCTGAAAAAGCAGTGCAAACTCTGGGCTGTTGCTGTGAGGGCTTTGCAGAGCGTCGCGCTTCCATGGGGCAATGACTGGTGCAGACCATGGTTCCTCAGGTGGTCCTTCAGTGCCAGGGCTGGTGTCACTGCAGGGCCAAACAGTGAACAAGGTGGGGGAAGAAAGATCTGCTTTCTGCACCAGATCAATTCCCTAAGCTGCTGTACTTCATGGCCACATAAACACCTGGCAGAGACGTGGAGCTGGAAAGGAGCAGGTGAGGGGCTGGAGGGTCAAGAGCTACCTAAGGCCATCTAAATAACACCAAATTTGTCACCAAATATGAAGCCACACAATCTGCTACACAATCTGCCACACCGTACCACACTAAACTTTCCAGAGCAGTTCTACAGCCTGAATTACAGACCAGAAGCAAACAGGAAGCGTAGACAAATGGTGGAGCTCTGGTATCCTATGCCAAACCAATTAAGCAGTCAGGCCCATCGGTAAAATTGTCTGGAAAGAAAACAGCTTTGTGCCCTTCCTGAGTACAGCACAAAGAGAACTGGGAATACTGCGGGGTTGGAGGGAGACCGAAGCCAACCAGCAAATTGCAGTGTGCTGGCTACAGTGATTTCTGTCCCCTTGGTCCCCTTGGTTTTACAGCTGTAGAGGTCCCCAAATCACTTCCTAATAACTTTCTACTGAATGCTATGAAAATGAAATCCACGTAGTTTTTCTCTTGTTGATAGTGAAGCTTTTAAAACTTGGGCATCCAGAAATACAATTCTGTTTTGTCCTATATTCTTTTCTGCTTGTAAGTGTGGTTTATAGCAATGGTAGGAGAAGGATAGAATGTCCCTTATCTATTCACCATCAGGCTGCCATTATGAACATTAAATGGCTTCCCAAGTGCTTCAAAATAAAAAGTACCAGCAAATATTTAATGCTATACGATAATTAGAAAAGTCTGGAATTGTCTCTCATTCGTTAACCTTAATCGTATCAACCTGTTCACATACATTAGCGTATCAAATGCCAAAAGCCTGCTGGGAACACATCCCTTTGCCAGCTGGTATGTGCTCTATTAGACCAGGACTCCTTTTTGTATGGGAAGCAATGAAAGAACATCCACAGTGGTTTGACAAAAAACATGGAAACCAGCAAACACATCTGGAAGTTTCTGAAAACAAGCACACACACTGTGTGTTCATTTATTTTCCCACAAACAGGGAGATAGACAAGAGGATGTAGCCTGTGAAAGCCATGCTTATCTAGGACAATATCATTGGGGCATCATATTATATTACTGCGGAGAAAGCACATGTATTTCCAGTTTTCACCAGGGAGAGCAGCTAACTGTTAGTCTGAATACACAGAGTGAGCCACACAGATTGACAAGGAATTTTGTTACCAAATGTTCATCACCCTTTGAAGAAGTTATGTGCTTTGCTGCACAGTGGTATAATTTTTTTTTTTTCCACAGAAAGTGGAAAGAAATTCAGTATAGTAGAGGAGCAGATCAGCAAGGAAGGAGCCCAGAGCTGTGCCCACAGATGGCCTCTGCAGCCCCTGAGGGGGAAGAGGGAAAGGGGGCATGTTATCGCTGGCTGGCTCCGTACATATGCTCCGAGCCACACGGCTGCAATCAGTCACCCTGTTGCGTGTTTTTTCTTTCCTCAGCTGAATTGTCTTCTGACTGAAAATGGAGTAAGTAAGTTCTGCATTAGAAACTTTTTAATAAGACACAACGTTGGCAAAATACAATAAAGTGGGATGCCGCATAATACTGTTAGTGCATTTTAGTCTAAGGTTAAATTTAAATATGTGTGCTTAAATTTTCTTATTCTCACCCTTCTGGTGTTGCCTCTTTTAGCCTTGCCTACTGGTTTTGTTCTTGACCAATATGCCAGCAGCTATTTCCCTTCTATTGCTGCTTTTTCCTTGGGTAGGTGAAGTGAGGTCTCTCTCAATGCTGAATTCTGCACTAAATAAAACTCTATCTTTTTAATAATGTCTTCACATTGTCTCAGGGGCCATGCACACAATTAAGAACAATATGAAGTTTAATTAACACAGGATAATAATAAGAGTACGAATGTCAGAGTGAACTCTCAGTGAATACGGACCCCCACAGTAAATGGTTTGGGAACTGGAGCGAAAGCCAGCTGCTAACACTCAGGACCCAGACACCCAAGTGGCATTTCAACACCTGACCTCAAGTATCAAGGTACTGGAAGGAGGAAAAGATTCCTGCCAAGCAATTAGGACCCAAAGGCTACATATCTTTATAGGATAATGCTAAAACGTGTAGTTAAACACATAGGCGGTGATGGAGGGAGCGGAGCCCAGGCACCGAGCACTCTGAACGCCTGCAGCCTGCCTGCAGCGTCACACACGCTTACATGAGGGTTGAGGGTGCTCCCGTGTGGGGCACCCCAGGCCATGTCCAAGGGATGTTGCTCAAAGGGTGCTCCTGTGCTAGTCACTACGGTGGTCACAGGCGGGCACATCCTTTAAACTGCAAAGATAGTTTCTGGTCACAAAAAGGTGTTGTCTATCTTTCCACTCCATGCTATGTATGTCTATATCCAGAGTGTACCCTGCAGTCCCGAAGGACCCCCAGACCATCGTTTGGGAACCCCAAAGAGTACACATTAAGTAGCATTCCATGTACAATTTGTATTATCACAAGAAAAAGGCTACCACAAAAGAGAAGAGTAGTGGTGCACAGAAAGGAAAGAAACGACTGACTGCAGCCCGTGTTTCCATTAGGGGAAAACACTTACTTGCTAAGACTTAGATAAATCTTCGTTACAAAATCCAAGTACAAAGGTAGACATCTGAAGCGTGGTTAAAGTATTTCCATCCCCTTGCTTCTCCTGCCTTTTCCCCTCTCCCCAAGGAGCCAACACAGCTCTGGCAGTTCACACTGGCTGAGAAATGGGCTTCTATTCCTTAGATTGCAGTCATGTGCGTGCGTCTTCTCATTTAAGCTCTTCCATTCTGTTTCTCTCAGAGGCTGAGAAATCTGCTTTTGGGGAGAAAAAAAAGAAAGAAGTGGGGAAGCTCATTAGCAATTTGTTTAGAATTTGAATGTCAGCGTAGTCACTTACGTCTAAGTGACTGAAAGATGTATACGAGTCCTCCGACTTTCAGCAAGAGATCCAGTGTTCTAACATCAGAATAAACAATATAATTACTGTGTGCATGAAGACATATTGGTCTCCGTATAATGAGATATTAAAATCTGCTCTACTTGAATCAGATCACAGAGATATATTAAACACACATGGCAAAAGAATTCAGCGTAAGGGTAACCATGTGTTCTGCCAAGTCTTTCTATGCATGAACGGGCTGCCAGGGCACCATAGGCTACAGACAAAGTACAGGAGAGCTGTGTTCAGAGGTAGGGAAATGAGGTTGCGAAGGTATTTCCTCTTCATTCCCTCGAACATGCGAGTGTCTCCCATTTCTCTTCCTCTTTCACAGGCTGGTGCACCTCAAAAGCAATTCCACCAGAATTTACTGTAACATTACTGTATCATGGTTTCTTGGTATGGTTTATTACTGTGTATTTATAGCACCCAAGAGTGAGCTGGCTGCCTGAGAGGGGTAGCGATTGCGAAGGCTATTCTCAGTTTCAGTTGCAGAATTGTTTTCACAAGTTCGCAACATTCTGGAAAACATGCCTCCCTTTCCAGCGTCGCTGCAGCTATTTTCAAGCGGAGGTGCTTGAACTTGCTGGCTAGCGGCAGCGTGTGTGTGTGCCTGATAGGTGCTGAGGATTGATTGACACGTCAGAAAGCCGAGGTTTGGGCCCCTTGCTGTGCCCAAGATCATGTATTCCTGTGTACGATCAGGAGCAACCATTGTCAAAGCAGAAGATGTCAATTTTTTGGCAGTGTTATTTCAACATCCAGATACTATGAAAAACATGGCAAGATGAAAACAGTAGCTGTTTTGCTTACTCGTAGAATTGTCTAAGCGTGGATACCATAGCAGATTGAGTTACGCCCAGCTGCCAAAACAGACACGGAGAATGTTTCTGTGGGTCATGGAAAAGTCTGAGCGCCAAAGCATGCTGTTCCTTGGGTGGCTGAGCTGCTGCAGAGACCTCGCTGTGACAGATCAGAAAAGCACAAATGAATCAAGGCCATGATTTCAGTCTTTACCACTCACAAGTTAGTGTGTGGTTATTGGGACATGTTTCTCTGCTGAGAGTGCTGACTGATTATAAAGGAAATTTTGTCTTGCTTTTTGTTCCCAGGGCATGTGCGACACATGTGATGCATTAAACACGCGTTTCTCCGGGTACAGCTGCTCATATGCTTATTGGGTACACGGGCGTTTTCAGAGGATGCTTCTCTTTTCCATGTGTCAACGGATCCAGAAGTCCAGGGAGGCAGGAGCAAGCTGGGAAGGCAGGAGAAGTCCAGTTCTTGCTCCTCTCTCGGCAGCCACCGTGGCTGCGTTCTGCAGAGCACTTACCAAGATGAGGATGGCAATTCACACAGAAGATAGGTTCTGGGGAGAAAACACCACTTCGTGTGGCTGCCAGTGATAGAAACCTGGGAAGAGATTTATCAGGAGAAGCCTGGCCATTTTTAGGAAGTGAGAACTCACTATTTCGAAGCAGAAAAGAGAGCGAGACCTATCTATCTCTCCAGGGAGCCACAGCTGCCAGAAGAAAAGGTGTCAGATAGATGTGGTTACCAAACCCAATTTTATAAGAGGTTTCAGTGGTAACTAGGGAAGGGGAGAAGGGGTGGAAAAGATTTAATGGGAATTGCACATGCGCAACATCTCTTAGAATAAAACTCAGGCTTTTGTATTTTATTTCACTTAGAGATGAACTGTAGAGTTTATTTTTGCAGAATTAGTGAGGTAAAGCTGCAGTCTTAGAAAAACCAAACCATGGATAGAACCAAGAGGTTCTATCCTCTTTTGTTTCATAAAACTCTTTCATATCTATACGAGGTTTCAAATACTAAGCCAGGATTCAGGAGCCAAGCTCAGTTTTTAATTCATGTTTAAATTAATAGCTCAAACATGTAGAACTAGATTACTGCAAGAACCTTTTTCACAGCAATATTCTAATACTGAGATCAGCTATAACCCTATAATGCAACTTCAGTGGAAGGAAAACCTACACTGTGTTTTAGACTGAAAAAAGACACGTTCTGGCTTTTTAAAAGCAAATGTAATAGCATTTCGTTTAGCAGAATGGTAGATTTCTTCTTTCCAGGGCATGAGGTTGCCTTTTAGGTTCACCAAATCTATCTTGGAAGGATGTGGAAAATCAAAAAGAGACGAATAAGCAGAGAGTTAAGCTGGATAGATACATTGACTTCATCAGACAACGTTTGTCTGGCTAAAAACTCCCTTTCATCGTTATGAGAGTCAGTTCATATCCTCACCCTGTGGAAGTGGTTAGCTTTTAATTCATTCAAGAGATGCTATCAAAAAAGAGGGAGGTATTTTTTACAATCCCAAACCCAAAATAATACTGCTAAACAATACATAATTCATATCTCTTCAGAATTCTGAATGTGGTCAGAAATAAATAGCAGCACAGGCATTTAAGAGCTATTCTCATTGAAAAATGTAATTAATTGGTGTTATCCACAAAATATTTCTTTGAGGGGGGAGCAGTGTTGCTTTAATTACAAGTAATTGTTCTCAAAATCACGCAGCTCATAAGTTTTGCAGGCTAGACAGTGATTATGCATCAATACACTAATCTATCACCTTCATTATTTTAGTCATCTGGGTGTGATCATCAAACTTTGGAGTGTAACCCAGACAAGAAACCAGACATATCTCATGCTTCTATTCTTTCCAAATCCGCTTGTTTTAAAAGAAAAAATTTGCACCGGTGATGCAAATTTCAATGCTTTTGTTTCAAATGAAGACAGTAAATTAAATTAAATTCCCCTTTGTATGTTATTAGATGATGACAATGCAAAGCATGTTCTTGTGACTGCACTGATGGGCTGGGGGGCTCAGGACCCCCCAATATTTCTGCATTCTGCCACAGACTGTCTTGGTGGACAGGAGTTTTCACTTTTTGCAGTTTGTTCAGGCTGCCCAGCAAGCGCACCAGGCATCAGCTGCTGAAGACCAAGCAGGCTGACCAGCTCATTGTTCTCTTCATCTTAGACATCATAGCGGTGTGATGCTCACACTGGCCATCTTTAGGTGCTCTGCCACCACAGAAGAATGACCAAACCTCTTCCCAACCAGGGAATGCAGGGAACCTTAAACCATTAGTGTTTGTACGGCTTAATACTTGATCTATTGAAACAAAAGTAGCTACTTAACCACAATTTATTGTCATTACTATTATTATTATTATTACTAGGTGAATGCAGAGCTGAGTTTGTTATTAATTGAGGCACTGCTCATCCCAGTCTTTAGTCATCCCTACCCAAGATACCACATAAGCACCCATGTAAATCAAAGTTAAGCAGAGGATTAAGTGCTGTCCTGCATAAAGATGGCTTAAGTACATGTTTCCCGAATCAGGGCATAAGCTGTTATTTTACTACTGTCTCTGCAGTACTGCTTTTTCTACCTCATTAGAATGAGAGGATGCTTGCATAAATTCCTCATATTGACACTCTAGACTATGCCTGTCTCCCTGAGAATTTGGAGATTTCTTTCCTTTTCCCCCAAATTAATAAGTGCTGTCACCTGCATCGCTAAACACCAATTTGCTGCTTACCGCTAACAAGACCTCCACGTAATGTAGCTAACAGTAGTATTTCAAAAATAAGAGCTCTCCTGTTCCCAGCATGTCTGACAAGAATACATTAGAGGCACCTGTCCCTGGCACCAATATTTTGTTTTCTCTTCTTTTACGTGGGAAGGAAGAAATCTAAAGCACTGAAATTTTCCTTGAAAGCCAAGGAAATGTGAACACAGGGATCTCTTTTCCCATCCTGCATCCCCTCTTTCAATCCTCTCCAGCCATAGGGAAATTTTCAAAAGTAAGTAAACATGAGAAACATATCCATTTGGGTGAAAACTAAAATGATCTCTTTCTTAATAATTTTCATTTAAAAACCATCAGGTAGCAGGAAATTTTTTAATTACGTTTGGAACTATGAGACTGGCTCTGCGCTTACCAAGTCCAAGACATAAATATTGCAATATACCGCAAATATACTGCAAAGATCAGCAGTCTTAAAACAAGTCCATCTGTCTGGGTCAAGGCCAGTAACAATGGTACAATAGAAACTCAGGACTGGTAAAATCTAGACGTTCCCCACCTCGAAGGATTTGAAGCAGCGTAATATGCTCCTGTATCCTTTATTTGAATTGCAAGAGTAGTTCTGTAGACTGTGGGATGGGCTCTTTCAGTCCTTAGCGTCAGACATTTGTCCCGTATACCTTGACACCCGAGGTAGATTCCTTGGATCCCTTCAGAGTCAACAGAGGGAAATAGGTGTTTTTGAAGACTCAATTCATCTGGTCAAATGTAGACGTCAGCCCTAGGAGGTAATGAATATAGGTACCTCCTAGAAATGCCTAATTTCTCAGTATTGACTTCAAAAGGACCCTTAAGTGATGTAAACATCTCGAATGGAAACATCTGTGTTTGGTTAGATGAATCCCAGGATGCTGGGTGCTCAGATGCATCCTCAGACTTCACACGTCCACTCAGCTGCTTCTACTAGGCTCTACCTTCATCCATTGGCATTGCTTTTATTTGGATGTCTCCTATTAGAAAACAACTGATTTGTGCTTTTCTGCCTGTGACAATAATAGCGTAAGCTGACAAAGTACTTTCGTGCCACGAATATCTCCCCTATTTAGGGCGGTTTATGAATTCTTTTCAGCTTGCCCTAGCACTTGAGCAGCAGATTTGAACAATCTTAGACATGGATTTAAAGCTAGATCAGACTCAGCACAGTTCCCATTAAAATGATCTAAAAAATGTCCATTGACCAACAAGGAAACTGGGTTGAGTCTTTTAAGTGTGCTATCATGAAGCCGGCGGAAGCAGCGCTGTAAATCAGTAATACTAATTTCAGTGAAATCAATTGACAGTAGTTGAGAATATAGATGTAAAATTGTTACCTTTCTTATTCACCTGAGAAATTAAACATGCTATAGGAAAGGAGGGAATACCCAAACAGCACATCTGTGGGTTTTTTTCCCCTGTAATTTTTTGGTGTTGCTGTCATGTGAAGAAACAGATCATATTGCCTCATTCTCCTTATGATTTACATGGGTTTTCAAGTAGGATCTCTTGTCTTCTTCAGTGTTCGATCTCAGCCCAAACCTATGTTCAAATAATGATGGACCATTTATAAAAAGAAGCAGCGAAATATACCGGATAATCAAGCCTTCCAAAAAGATTGTTTAACACTTGCTGCAATTGCTTACCCAGATTTGATTCTATTTCTTTATACATGTCTCTGCTTGGCTTTTTAGCAGGATTTCCATATACCTGGCTTTCAAGCACCTGGCAATCCTAAGACACTGCACAAACCTCACAGAAGTAGCTCAGATAGATAAATCTTTGTAAGGTAAATGTGTAACAGAGTGACCTCAGTCTGAAGTTTCTTGCTTGCCTGTTTTCTTAGTAAGAATCTAAATGCTGTTTGAAAAAGCTGCCCCTTTTTAATGAGGAGTTCACTTTATAAATAATAAGGTTGTATCCATTTTCTTTTACCAAGTTAGTAATCTTTTGACTATTCCATCTGCTTCTAGATCATGTAGTAATAAGGAATAAAGGCACTTTATGGACCTGATTTTCCAAACACTTACCTCACTGAACACCAGAAGTAACTCCCCTGTAGTCGTTAGGTCTGATTTCTCTCAAACTTCATTCTTGCCTGGCTTCCAAAAAATGGGAGCATGGGGAGGGGGGGACCTGGGCTGGGCAGCTCTTCTGTCCCTCTCTTTCTCAGGCTGCTCTAAGCTGCAGCTGTCCCAGGAGCTCTCGGGGGGGGCACGCTGGCACTGAAGCGCTGCTGGGGCGCATGGACCACTGGTGGCCATCCCTCCTTTCTCCCCCAGCCCACCAACATGTCTTCCAGAAGACAGCTTGGAAAAAAGGGTCCAGCAGGCAGCAGTGGCACCATTTTTACACGAGGCAGGCACACAGGTGAGAGGGATGTTGGGGTTGGTCTGAGCCCCTTGCAATGCCTCTTCCCAGCCCCACAGCATTGCCATCTTCTGGGATAACACTGGTGGAAAACAGCACCAAGTGTAAGGAGCCCCAAGCCCTCTTTTAACTCCTGTACATGTTTTACGGTTACATTAAGTCTCATTTTGAAGAAATGAACTCTGCACATTGAAATGGGAACTATTTTGGTCCATAATATTTTGTGTTCACAGTTGTTAAAGCAAGCAGGTTGAGTCTTCATGAAAATGTTAGTCTGCTGGGGAAAAAAAAGCCGCAGTGAAGTGACACTTTGATTGTAATTAAAAACTTTTCAGTTGATTTAACAGTTCACTTTAGGCATTTTTTGACTGTGGAAATAGCAGTGCTTTTAAGATAATGAACATTGTATGATTGCTAATGAAATCCACATATGCATACACATATATATACACGCATATATATATTTATATGGGGTCTTTATGCTATGCATTTATCCATCTACATACATATATGCTCCTTTTAAGTTTACTTAAAAAGAAATCGAATGGGAGGGAAAGCACATTTTTCAAATGTGGCTCTAATTGTCTTTTGTGCATGTTCTATAGATCATTACTGACTGTTTACAAACCTTGCTTGGAATGGCTTTACGGCAATAGAGAGGGTAACATATCTTCATTGTTTATAAAATGACAGCTCCTAATGGACCATATTAGCTTTAACACAAACTATTAAATCCTTTTCATTAAATTATTCTGCGCTCTATTTTGGAATCTTGTTAGCTCTGGGAAGTAGGTGCAAACTCCTAAGGAAACATGAGCACACATTGAGACTATTATAGATAATGTTTATTAAATAAGCCTCTGAGGATGTTTTTCTTGGGTTGCTCTCAAGCATTTTGAAGGAGTCATGTTCCATGTTTGAGGTCCCATGTTTCTTCCTCTTAAACTATGAGCAGCTGTAGCACATGACCTACTTCTGTAGAACCCTGTAATGATTTCCTTCCTTCAGTGGCTTCAGGAGTCCCTCTTCTGCCCTGTGAAAAAAGGGACAAATATTTTAATCCAAGCAAAATGCTAAAGCAGGTTTTGTTGGTTTCAGGGAAGA
The DNA here is from genome assembly GCA_013400535.1 of Scopus umbretta. Lineage (NCBI taxonomy): Eukaryota > Metazoa > Chordata > Aves > Pelecaniformes > Scopidae > Scopus > Scopus umbretta. The sequence goes on from VZTL01017636.1 coordinate 12,985, forward strand.
AACTCAATACAGCTACATCACCGAGCGTAGGCCTCAAATTGGAACCATCTGGCCCGCAGAAGCACCATGAGATCTTTGGGGAAGGCATGGATAGTTTTGCCTTGGGCTGTAACTCATACACCTGCAGAACGGGTAGACATGTTGGCAGACAAGCTAGACTGATACAGCAATACAAGCCTTCTCTCACAGTGCTGTGGCAGTGCTGGAGTTTGGAAATTACCCTGACATGTTTAATAAATGCAATCACTGTACCGCATGCTCTCCAGATAGCAAATATTCAGCTGCACTCGCCGGCAAGTTAATTCAGACAGGTCTGCACTCCAAGGCCCATGTCTTTTCGCCCTTCTCACGCAGACAGCCCCTTTGAAGGCAAAATAAGGACAAGGGAAGGAAGGTGGTAAGCACAAAAACACTCATTACATCTTAAGGCTGCCTCTTGCAGGAGGTAGCCTCATGTGATATTCAAGCAAATTGGACTAGATTGAGAAGAGATTCTCGTTGGCAAATATTACAGCTCTCTGGGAACACAGAAAGGTAAAAGAATGCAGGTGTCAGTGCGATCTAAAATAATCCATCTACCTCGGTGTGGGGGGGTTATAAAATCTCTAGGCTGGATGCAGAAAGAAAGAGAAGCCGCACACAGACTCTGACGGTCGTGACTTGAGAAACTGTCAGAAAGAGGCGGTGTCCAAGCCCAGACAGAAAATGAAAATGCACATCCCAGAAGCAGGAGGACATATATCCTTTGACTGGAATGTTATTAAACAATTAGGATCACAGGTTTTCCCGGAGCTCTGCACAGCGCCCGGCTCTCTGCCTGCAGCCTGGTGGATGGCAGAGCAAAAGACCAGACCGTGACATTTGCACCTTTGTGATCTGTAGTTGCAAACGCTATTTTGCACCTGCAAATTTGTGCCCTGACCCTACGGGTGCTCTTCAGACAAAACTCCCAGCCCTTGGGGCTAAAAGGTTAAGGCCCGCATAGTTGGACATCAATACTGTGTTATTCTCCTTTGAGCAATATAACGTACAGGGCATCCTAGGCAGAATTTCTGATGCTGGGTTAGAAAGCATCACTGCTTGCATCATGCAGCAGATACGGAACAGATACAGAGGGGAACAGGTTTTCTCCAGCCTTCTCCTTCCGCCTAGAAATGGCACTGACTGTATCAGTCTTTCCATTGGGAAAGTTCACACCCTGAATCTCAATCTGTACTTTCCCATACTCCCGAAGAAGTCCAAAGAGAACATTTTGGTCCAACTCTGCTTTCAATGTACTCAATATTGCTAGCATCTGGAGTCATGTACGTGGGCTAACCCAGCCCTGAGCCAGGGAATAAAATAGCCAGAATGCGCGCAAAGATCCCAGTCTAGTCCTGTGAGACGCAGTATCCTGAGCACTGCTGGCTCCTGTTGTCTTCTCTTCAGGAGGTGTTGAAGCATTTTCAGAGCCAGATCCTCAAGGCGACTTTCTAATTGTTTCACTGAGAGCTAGACTGGGGTAGGGATAAAGGAAGACTATGTACCGTGTGTAAAAAGTCAAATGCAGAGTCTCTAGCTCTCCTCTCCTGCACCCCTCTGTAATGAGAAGCAGCTCTACAGAAGCCGACAGAACAGTGCCAGGGTGAAACGGATGATGGAGAGAGAAAAAGCAAAACACTTTTTTCTGAGATTTATAGAGACATTATAGAGATGTTGAGGACAGTCAATTAAATATAACAGGAATAAAGGTGGAGCTATCTCAAAGGACAGTTGTCTGAAATGGGGTCCTTCGTTCCCATCTCAGTCCTGACTGATTTTGGAAAGGAAATCTGACGTTAGGTACTAACACATAAGAATGATGGGATACAGTATGCGTCGCCGGAGACGAACTTCCCTCTATGCCGTCATATTTGATTTGCTTTTGCTTTTCACCATCTCTTGGTTCACCTCGCCTCACAGCAACTCCTCACTGCTGTCCACACAGCCAAGGTAGCTTTGCCTAATACACAGCTCCAACAGTTTCCAGAGCTGTTTCAGCAACAAGATGAGAGTTAATGAGGCTCAGCACACTTCCTACCAAACTTTATGGGGAAAACCCCTTGAGTGAGAGCAGGAAATCCATCTTGTAAGAATTACAGTGTGGTCTCAGTTCCTCAACTAGAAACTGAAGAGAATATTGATATTTTTCAAAATATCAAATATTAAATGTGGGGGTTCCCCGGACAAATTTCCCTTTGGTTCAACAGGGCAATTTTTCATTTCAGCATCTGAAATAATTTATTATATACTTCAAGAATATTGAAAATTTCCTGAAGCCAGATTCTGCTACCTCTGTTTATGCAGGCTGGGCATAGGCAATCCCACTGCTGCTAGGAAAAAAGTGCTACTTGCTATGAGAGAGGGTGGGCAGAATCAGACCCTTCCTAAAAGCCTTCTGAAAGATGGGGAAACGCAAAAGGGCCCAGGTTTCAACAAGTGCGTTTTGACAAATAACTAAATTACCTTGTGATCCCAACCAGCAAACCAGGGAGGTTTACCACAGCCTTGCCGAATGCCTTTAACAAACAGGAATTCCCCCACTACAACAAACAACAACAACAACAACAACAACAAGGAAACCTTTATGAGGGGAAAGCAAATGCAGCTGTGAACCTGGGAGGCCAGGTAAAAGGATATGCAAGCACATAAAGAGAGAAGTACTTTCCCTTAGCAAGTTTTTTCAGTCATCTGGCTCTTCCTCCTCTCCCCGCCCCAGTCCCGGGGGTGATGGTCCTCGCAGCGCACTTTTCCAGACACACACCAAACCTGACACATGGGCTGCAGCCGCAAAGCCAAATGTCTGCTTCCAGATGTGCCTGCCGGCCCCAGCGGAGCTGCTCCCCCGTCCCACAGCCTGTGACCCCAGGTTGGCAGCTAAACTTTTCTGGGGTACCCAGCAAATAAGTGACTGCCCAAATCCTGATCCTTCCTCAGCTCTGCCCCCACTCTGGTTTCTGACAGACACCGGAGAGACGTTCCCTGCCTACATCACGTTTCACAGCACCAGCTGTCCCCTCCCTGTCCAGACATGGCTGTTTTCTTCCTGTGGAAACCACGGTATGGGACAGGAGAAGGAGGATCCATTTTAGACACAGGTCCCACCCCTGTACACAACAGGGATGTGGCCGAAACATGCATTTGGATCCAGAAGCCGGTGAGCATGCTGGGGCCCCATGATTTAGATGTCGTTCAAGTGCTGCTAGAGGAGTCATGCGTATGCAGTTTACAGAAACGGAGCTTTTTTATGAGATACTTTTCCCTTTCCATCAGAAAAGGCAATAGAGAGCTCTTTCTCCTCCGGAACTTCAGGCCATGGAGTTCCCTTTGAAACGCGTGCAATCTTTCGAGATTGACGGAGTTCCAGGTATTGATTTTCTTGACTTGTTCAGAAGTTAATATTTACCATAAACATCTCGATGAAAAAATAAAAAACAAAAAAAGAAAAAAAAAAAGACATTTTCAAAACAGCAGAAGCTGGGGAGATAATGAACCAGACACAACTTTAAACAAGATATTTTAAAAAGCATTAAACCTTCCTTCCCTTTTTTAATTAGTGGCAAAAAGAAAATATGAAAAAAAAAAAACAAAACCCAAACCCAAAACCCAGAAGGGTGATAAGCAGCTTTTATTGTTGAGTTCATTACTGTGATTATTTTGGGAGAGAAGACATTTTTCTCTTAATTCACGAGCCAGAAATGAGCTCTTTGGAGGCTGTAGTAAAAAGATCTCCTTAAAAACAACTGCGAAAAGATGACTTTGCTAGAAAATTCCAGCTGGTTCAGCCATATCCAGATGCCTGAGCAGCCCGACCGTGGCTCGACTAACTCTGGGCTGCCCTCATCAAAGCACGGCCAAGACCGGGAGCTCCCAGGAGCCAGCGTCCCACCAGCGGCGGCACAGCAAGCGGAGGATGCGATGGGCTGGGGGCACCGTGAGCAAAGCCAGGGGCTTCGGCTGTGACGAAGGGCTGTGACGAAGGGCTGTGACGAAGGACTGTGTCGCGGCAGCCCGACCGGTTGTTAACACGGGGGGACCGGCTCCCTCCCCTCCAGCCTGTGGAAACCGGGGCGCAGCTCACAGCCCCAACGTGGGCTTCGCCAGCCTGCCGGCCGGGGGCCCCGCACACATTTGTCACCGCGCTGCCCTGGGAATGGCAGCAAACGTAACTCTCCCCCTTCCCCTCTCCCCAGCCCCGCGCCGGGGAGAGCTGCCGGCAAGTTCACCGACAGCGAGGGCAACGCATGAAAGAAAACACACAGCCGACAGAAAAACGAAACGCACATGGTGGGGAATAATATTTCATTTGTGCAGTAGCGGCCCTGCTCGAGCAGTGTAAATAAAGCAGGTTACCCAGACGTGAATATACCACTGTTTATAAATACTAGCCCTTCTGCCTGGAGACGTGCGTGAGGAGAGCTGGACACTCGTGAGGTCACCCCGCCGCGTTTTATGATTTACATAAATCATGTCAACGCCGCTAGCAGGAGCGGCGGGCGAAGGGGGCCGCATGAAGCGAGCCATTCAGCCTCCTGTCACAGGTCTTAAAGCAGGTAGAAGCTGTTAACGGGCCCACCAAATCTCTTAAAATGCAGAGGGGATGAGGGATAATCCAGCCGGGGAAGCAAGGCATGCACCCACCCCGTGCACCTCAGCCGACAAGAGGCCTTCCCGGGCTCTCAGGAGCAGAAAGCCGGCCAAAAAGCGGGTGCTGGCGAGGTCCAGGAGCTAAACTTGTTACTAATGTTCACCTTCACAGAAGGCAGTGTGTCCCACTAAGCAACCGCGCTTATGAAGAAAACGCCTGAGCCGCCTGGTGAAGGTGAAGAAAATGCCCCGTGGTTGCTGTTGTGTGGGAGCCTTCCTCCCCTCATTTACCAAGTGCACGGAAAATTTGATTTTTTTTGCCAGAGGAATCGATATTCTGGGACTAAACAGAAGGCCCTCGGTAGGTTTGCCTTGCATCCGAGTGCTTATGGTTTGGGGGCTGGAGAGGAAGGCAGAGCGGGGACAGACACGGGAGCGCGGTGCGCGGCTGCCCACGAATTTCCTGTTGACTCCCTGGGAACTCCATGTCTAGCCGGCATTGCGCGATACAAGGCCAAAACGGGGGCTAAGGATAAAAGTGGCAGAGACAAACGGTTTTCCTCTTCCTTGCCACTTCGCAGCCGTGTGTCACTACGGGATTGTCCTAATTTCCCAAGACAGTAGTCCCTTTTGGTCCAATTTGCCCAGCTCCGGAGACAGATGATGCCATCAGGGTGGGTGTCTGAAGCACTGAGGATCTGGCTCGCTGTCTTTAACTCTGCCCAAATTTCAGCTCTAATAACATGTAATTATGTAAAATAATTGTAAAAATTACAATTACACATGAATCATGTATAATTATGCAAAAGAAATGTAAAAAATATAAAAGCAGTACAAAATCCTTATGATACATTGCTGGTATATGGACATGTACTATTCACTACTCTTAAATGCAACTTGATTTAGAAATATTACTTTGACCATAAATCAACCGTGGTCTGTGTGATTCCTGTTGATCTACAGCTGTGACACGTTCTCAGAGGAGAACAGATGTAAATATTAGAGAAAATTGGGAAGTGTTCTGGGAAATGTTTTTCACTGGAAAATGTAGATTTGCCAAAATCAAAGCCTTAGGGAGGAGAGGGGATTTTTTTATGAATATGCCATATTCAAATACAATTGGAAAATGTTTTAATGATGAATATATCCTCTTTCTATACTTTCAAAAGAGAAGATGTAATTTTTAGACTGAAAGTAAGCTTCTGTTTAGAAATCTAAGTAAATTTACACCAAAAACATCGAAAAAAACCCCGTAAGTCAAAACACTTCAAAGCCTACCAAAGACCAGCATTTCAGAACTAACTTCTTGATCCTATCTAAATTTTTGTATTTTATTCTTTACATTCAATTTTTTTTTCAAGATTTGCACTTTTGGGGCTGATCTGAGACAGGGAAAGTTCTTGCAGTTATGCAAAATACGATAAGAGCAGAAAACCATTTACTTTCACCTCTGCTGATCTGTAAAAATGTGTTTTCAGCAGACCACAGACAGATCACGCAAGCTCTAGTATCTTTTCCAGAGAAGCTTCTCCAAGCCAGAGGGGAATCTGAGTCCTTCAGCCCCAGGCCCTCTCCACCCCTGGGGGCCAGCAGGTAATCCCTGCTCTGCTTCTCCAGTCTCATTTTGGACCCCAGGGAAGGCTTTCTTCCCAAAGGAGAAATGTGGAGGTGCCCTGCAGCTGGCACCTTCCATCTCTATGTAGAGGTGGCTCCGCAGTGGGGTAACTCCCTTGCACAGGGGGTGACCTCTGCATCCTAGTCTGGTCAAGGTCACAGCTTGGAGAAGCAGTTACCTGCTACTTGAAACGAAGCCCTGACTAAAAAACAAAAGATTTGTTTTTTTGATACTGTGCCTTCCTGACGGTGACTTCTTTTCAGGGGCAATTAAATGCTAAGCATCGGTCTGTTAAATTTAGTGGCAATTTCAGTTGTAGGCGGCTTCAAGTCAAGGACAATTTCAATTTCAGGGCAGCTTTTATTTCATGTTTTGAAATTGAGAGTGCTTTCTATTCAGGAGCAGCTTTTGTTTGAAATAATATAGTCTAGCCTGTTTCTCCGTGGCCATGATCCCACATCTCAGAAAGGACCTCACTCACAGCTAGTATCCTACTGACAATGAGGTGTTTCCAGCAGGGAGACTGAAGTGCCCTAAGCACAGGCTGGGATTTTCTGTGCATGCTTCTTTCAGTGTGGGGAGGGTTATTAGGATCCAAGGGTTTTCTCCCTCAAAGCCCCCCAACCCAGACCCATTGGCGAGACCCTTCAGGAGAAGAGTCACCTCGCCTGCAGGATTCGACTTTCGATGCAGACCCGGATCAGAGCTCCAGCTGCCTGCAAAAGTATTTTGTTCAGGCATGTCATTCAGTTCCCTGTGGGAGTGGGTGTGCGTACCCACTCGTATATGCCTGCATAGCCATACTTGGTCTCTCCACAGGCGAGAGCTTCCTTGAGCTGCCTTCCTTAAGACTCAGGTTTTATATTACCAGGTAAATTCCCTTTCAGCTTTATTTGCATGGAGCAAGAGTGACATTCTGTGGCCAGTTAGATTTATGGCAGCGCTCTCGCTCTCTTTTCTCCCCTCCCATAAATACCTCAGGGTATAAACCATCCTCTGATAGTCTGTTGTTTTGTTTGTGGCTTCTATCACACTTTGTGAGAAATAAAAATAGAGGAATTCTCAAACACATTCCTGTGGCATAAAATCCTTAGGGAGTGCTTTACCACAAATTCCTGACAAATTCAGATGTCTATGTACTGATTATTATTTTATGAGAGCAATGCCTGATTGTAATGTAAGTAACCAGAAGCATGAAGAGACTACGACATGTTCCTCGGCCTCCGCTCTAGCTGGCTCAGCCTGTTGTACTTGGAAGGGATGAGGAAGCCATGTTCCAAAACCTCATAAAAAATAAAGCGGAGCGCTGTTTAAAACAAAGCAGTGGGCTTTTTAGGCACTTATGTGCTCCAGCTAATACACCAATGACACTAAATTGAACTCATTTAGCTGTAAACATGATATTACACTTGACAGTTTCCAGTGGTAAAACACCAGACAGTCCATGCTGAGGAGAAAAGAAACAATATGCAAAGAGCAAGGCTCATCCCAAGAGTAGCCACGGAAGGGCCAACGGGGGGAAAAAGTGCCCAACAAAAACCCAGCATTCTTCAGTGGTTTGGAGTCATAACTCAGCTCAGACACACATGGTACCAAACGCAACCTGCCCGGTTTAAACAATGGAGAGCAGGCGCTGGAGTTTATGTTGTTCCCCTGTTTATTAAAAACGGATGGGAGCACTTGACAGAAAAATCAAACTTCTGGTCATGGCTCATTAATCTCTGTTGTATCTGTCAGATATGTGTGTCTAGAGTTTCAACAAGGCTCTAGAATCGAGATTACTGCTGAGCTCTGTTGTTTTCTCTAATTTTGAATGAGGGGAAATGCTGCCAATCACCCTCGGCGAGAGGGGAGCACGGGGCCATTGCCGCAGCCCTTTGCAGCGGGCACCTCCCTGCCCCGTGGTCTGGATCTGATTTCGGAGGCAGCGACACCTCTCTCCCCTCCTCAGCACAACCTGAGTTTTGGCTGGCTGCCTCCCCTCCCTCTCCCCTGAAAACCAGACTCATCGCTCGCCCCCAAAGCGCGTCGCCGTCGGCGTTAGGGTGATGATGAGGGCGATCTGTGGCAGCGGTGGATGCTCCTTCATCCCTGGATTCTGCTCTCACACACAAAAGTGTTAATCGCATTAATCCGTTGAAGACAGTGGAGCTCCTCCAGTGTAAAACCAGGGTAAGTGATGGGCTCAGCAGGCCTAGAGTGGGCTCAGCAGGACTGAGACGAATATGGTATGAAACAATTAGCTGCAGATGGTATAGGAATCTCGTTTTCTGGAAATACAGATTTTGCCTGGAGATCTTTCTATATATATTGGATTTGTCAAACTGATAATGACTCGAACATTTGGAGAGAGAGGATAACCCACCGCAGGGCCAGATGCAGCTGTGATGGGGAGGATGGAGGATGTATATTAGCCCCGAAACGTGGCTGTCTCCCTATCACGTCGCCACGTTAATCCATGGCGCTGGGAGGATGGATGAGGCCCTGAGCAGAGAAGGGCAGGGGAGCTCACCCGCTGCCTCCCCTTATGCCATTACTTTCCTTATTTGCTTTGGACATTGCTCATTTAATTCACTCATTCTTTTCTTCCCCCCTTTCTTCCTTTTTTAATTATCAGTGACGCTGTTTCCAGACCTAGCAAAACAGCCAGGCACTTTGAGGACGAGGCACAAGATTTAGCTGCTGCTTCACTTGAGTGCAAAACAGAGGCGGTTGCGAGTGGAGGTTTCCAGCTCCGTCAGCCGGAGGACAGGCTGGGGACTCCTTTCAATCCTGATAAGGCTAGCAAGGGTTCTTCAGGCACGAACAGCGGATTCACGCAGCACAAATATAGACACAGACAGAAAAACAACAAAGAAGATCTGATGTTTTACAACTGCAGGTACACCACAGGCAGGCAGTCTGACCCTCACTGCTCACAAACTGTAAATGGCAATAGCGGGACCGTGTAAAAGGCGTGTTTGCCAGCTCCCTTCTCAATGAAACACATGGAGTTTCCCTCGAGGGGATGTCTCTCCTGCCTGCCAAAGTCTGTCCTCAAGATCAGCCTTGCCTGCTGCGCCAACTGCAGGCTTGCAGGCATGGCTGCCGCGTGGCGCTTCAGATCATATGGAAAGCCATATTCACGTGGATGCCCGGGCGCGCCAGAGAGCCTGCCTGCGCGGCAGTCAGCTGGACCGCGAGCGGGCAGCAGGCAAATGGCAAAAAGCAGAGCTTACCCTTCTCTGTGCTCCAGCTTGCCATCTCTGAGAAGCGCAGGCATAGCGTTTCAACTGTAGCAGGGCTTGCCCCTGCAGAACGCTTCCCAAGACCATTCTGAGGGCCAGATTTATAAAGTTTGGCCTATTAAGAAACAGAATGTCCTATTAGATCTTAATGGACAGGGTGAATCCAGCCGCCCGCTAATCTACCTGCAGTGTGGTGGAGTCTTCTAATCCCAAGAATAAATTCCCATCATCGCACTATTACCTCCTATCACTTAGAATATTTTTCTAGTGGAGTTTTAGGAATCTGGATTATTGGGCTTCTTGATCTGTTCGTACTTGCAGACATGTGAGCAGCTATACTAGCTGGTATAACTTGCTGTTGCTCAGAGAAGGCTGCGCAGCTATATATGTATTTGCAGCATTTCTGAAGCTTCTCTGTATTTAACACTTAATTTTTTTCAATAAAGCCTAAGCGACGTAGGAACCATTTTCAACAGTCACATCAGCACTTAAGCCCAGATCCTTTAAGCTATTCAAGTACTTAGACATATATACCTCAGTGGGTTAGATGAGTAGCTTCCACTGAAATCTGCCCCCAGTTCCAGCTTCTCCTCAGTTGCTTAAGTTGTTCCTTTGGGATTTAGATACTGAGGCGACAGGTACCCAAAATACACAATAGCTGGATGACAGGCATAAGGTAAAGATGGGTGTTTGAACACTGTGGGATGCAGGATCATCCTTAGCTGAGTGACGGTTCAGGAAAAGGCCATGTGGCCCTCCAAGGCATCTCCTGGCCACCAACAGCCCTGGAATAAAATCATCAGGCAGTGAGTGCTGACAGGGGCCCTTGAGGGTGTGAAATTTCTTATGCTGATACAGAAGGTATGGCACAGGGAAAACTCACTGCCAAGCCGTAGCAGTGAGCCTTTCAACAGAGAGCACCGCAGGTCAGCTTGGACATAACTGGGAGCAGAGAAGGGACCCACACACCAACCTGACAGAAATACAGGTTTGTTGCAGAGAGTGGGGGCATTTTTAATGGCAACCCATGAGGGAGCTGGACTCTGTCTTCCAAAAGCTGAGGCAACTGCTGCCAGGCAGGCAATAGCTGAGCATCTTTGTTGGGCTGTATCACTTCCTAACTCTGTGCATCGGTCAGACAAAGCCACAAACTGCAAACCCAGGATTTGTTATCTTCTTCCATCCTTTTGGGTGCTAGCTTTTTCCCAGGAGACATAGAGAAACCTGAGGTTACAGACCTGCTCCAACTCTACTCCTGTCTCCAGGACACAGAAGATACAGGAGACCTTGGTGTCCCTTACTGTATGGTGTGGCAGCAGCAGCACTGCTTTTCTTCTCAAAAAGACCTTTTGTATCTCTGGAGAGAATGACAGAATCGCAGAATGGTTTGGGCTGGAAGGGACCTTTAAAGGTCATCTAGTCCAACTGCCCTGCAATGAGAAGCCAGAAAGTTCCCTTGGGTGATGTCATTTGGTGCTGCCAGGTACCACGAATATAATTTTTAAGCAGCCACCATGTCCTTTGCCTTCATGGTTTCCTTTCTGCTCTCTATCGCTGGTAATTTTTTTGCCGGCACCTATTACTTGAACAAAATAAAATGTTGTTTTAAAGTGTGTAAATATTCAAAAATAAGTACTGGCGTTTTGCTGGGCAGGTTAGTGGAAAACAATTACAAATGTTTTTATGCTTAGCAAAATATGGCTGAATATGTTATCTGCTTTGAACTACAAAATCAGAAAGTACTACAAACCCTTTTGTTATATTGGACAATGTGTCACTGAATAAAGAAGCTTTTTATGAAGGGAGAGCTACAAAAACCCAGCGATATTATATTCAGTTACACTGAAACCGCAACCTTTCCCTCTCCATCTCTGCTTCTACCATCAGCCATACAAAGCCCTTCTTCTTACCACAGAATATATCAACTGCAGGTCTGCAGTTAAGTCATGTGTGAAATGTGCTTGATACCAAACGAATGAATGATCATAAAAACAGCGTTCCTTTTTCCTGGAAACAAAAACCAGTGGTGATACGTATTGCTTCTGTTTTCAGCCAAAGACTATAGTACCAGATGGCTAACACAACCATAACAGCTAGCTGCATCTGGATTAAAAAGTTTGGATGGTGTGAGCTAATCTTTAAAAAATGCCAGATAACTTTTATCTCTTTAAATCATGTTACTGCTCAGTGTATTTCCTGCTCACACCATCCTAGGACTGCTCAAACATGCCTTAGACATGTTCATTAACCCTCATTAAACTGAACAAAAGGCTAGCAACTGTCTTTGACAAGTCAGAGGTCAGCTTTTGGGATATGATCCAAGATCCACTGAAGGCAAGGGAAGATGTCTCACTGATTTCTGTGGCCTTTGAACTGGGAGCCTAGTGGTTACTTCCCCTTGTCTGCAAATATTACAGCAGCAGATGAAGCCTATACTGGTGTTAAGGAAAAGAGCAGAGAAGACAACTCATCTCTCTGGAAAATACGACTTGGCTTTTCATACTTAAATGCACTTTTCCCATGAAGGCAAAGATGTTTGGGCAACAATGTTTGGCTAGCTATGTAACCTGAATACTGAACAGACGGAGAAGAAATACATCTTTTCCCTCTGTATGAATATGAGATACCCGCAACAATAATTTGTAGGGAGGCCCTGGGCCTAGCTACAGATGCTTGCATTGCAATAGTCAGTTACTGTTTCAAATGACTTTTAATTCACTATCTTTCAGAATCAGCTAGAAATGAAATTCATACACTCTTGGATGGGAGAGTTGTTGGCAAGGGCTTTGAGGAAGAAAGCATTTTGATTTTGTGAACAGCAAGACCAAAATCTGTGGGTGATGGACTAGGTACAGAGGACAATGTTAATTCTCTGCAGAGACTGTGCCAGGCTACCAAACAAGATTCTGAGTGCTAGCTCTTGGGTTGGCTTTGCTTTTCTTTCCCCTCCCACTTTCTTTCCTGTAATGGTAGCAGCATAGCTTAAAAATTCCACAATTTCCCACCCTAATCTTTGCCACAGTGTCTCAGACACTTGACGGGAAGAGTCTCACAATTTCTCAGTGCTTCGCAATGTTAAAATGTCAAAAGCTTTCAAGTATTTTTGGTGCGGGAACATCTACAAAACTGCATGACTCACTCAACCAGGACAGAAAAGAGAACAGCCTTGCAACGCGTTATGCTGCTTCTTGAATGTTGGCTATCTTAATGGGGTCAGCAGTGACATTTGTCTTGAAAGCCATCCAGTAAGGAGGGAAGTTCTCACACAGCCTTCCTCACAGATGGTGAGACCTGCCAGCAGTTTTACGGCTCAGCAGTGAATGGCTCTGCAGCTGTACGGGCATACCTGCTGGAAGGCTGCCGAGGGATACAGCCAACACGTGTGTCAAAAAACCCCGGCGCCGCTGGTGGGTTCCTTTGTTTAATCTTCCTCCAGCAAACAAAAAGTGACTTGGCTTCAAAACAACGGGAGGGAGGGAGAAAAATAAGGGGAGAGGGTGGTACTGAAAGATTTAGTTAAAGTCTATTCTTCTCTGGTATTTCTCAGAGTAGGGGTCAATGGTTTAAGTACAACAGGCTTGATTCACTGCCTGGATGAAGCAGATGGGGCAGACTGCCAGGCAGCGGCTTCCAAATAAAAGCTGCGGAGGGCAGCTTTAACTTTTCTTGCAAACCAAAGGACCATTATAATAGTGAGAAAGTGGGACCTGACCCTACTCAGCCTTCACTTCCATCTGCTCTGGAGAATTCTTTGTACAGCAGTTTGGGTCAGAAGGGCCACCTGAACCAGCCCTCTCCTCCTCCGCCAGCAGCCTGGAGATCCAGTATGGGAATTGGCAGACGGTCTTCCTGCACACGGGAGTACAGCGATCGCCTAAGACCGTTCAGCCGCAGGGTGTTGTCTTATGCTCTCACTTGGAGCCCGTGTTATACTGCAAGATGAGGTGCCTCACCAGCAAATCGCAAAAGATGCTCTTACCTAAAAGAGAAGCATGAAACTAGAGACATCAGTGGGAACATGGACATTGATAGGGAAACACAAAGAAAGCGTGAACTGATGCTGTTCAGCATCGTGGTCAGGAGCCTGTTGCCTGATTGCTGTTATGTGTGGTGCAGGCATCATGATGCTTTCAGAGCAGGGTTTACAGACATCTGCTGGGAGTTCCTCCCAAGAGAAAGCTTGAGCAAAAGGGTGAAAGTGCTTATTTGGAAGTGTGATAAGTGGGCAGTAACTGTGGTTTCCTGGCACAATTAGATGCAAGAGTCAAAATAATGGCAGTGGTGACAGGCCAAGTAGGTTTAAGACAGTGAAGATCCAGGAAAATGGAAACAAGCAGTTTTGTATCAGTTGCAGTACAGGAACCAAGATGGGAACCAGAAGAGAGAAGCAAAAAGATACAGTCAAGCTTCAGTCTAAAAGAGTTATTTTTTCAGTAGAAGTCAAAATATATTCCAGTGGCACTCAGCTTTCCATGATTTGACTTTCTCAGATTTCCATGATGCTTGCACAACTGTTATCCAAGACTCCTTTCCCTTCTCAAACCTGGAACAGACCCTAAGAAATCCCTCAGTGACGTGATAGAGGAGTGTCTGGCATTGACACTCAAAGACAGCTACTTCTTATTGAAGTTTTTAGCAACAGTGGTCTCTGAGCATCACCATTTGCCTACAGAGGAGTCCATGTTATGTACCTCTTCTAGATTTTGAGAGACCCTGACTTCGAGCTACTAGAACCATTGTTGTTTCCCAAGCTTTTCCACAGCTTGAGTTATGAGTATGCACAGCCGTAACAACATTCAGATCTGATGAAAGGCTATTGTACAGAGTTTTATCCCACATATGGAAAAGTGTGAATACGTTTTTCCATGTCTCTTTGGGCACATGTATTATTAGACAGATAGACTGACAGACAAATAGATAAAAACAAATCATTCCACATATTGTATGTCCAGAATATTCCACTGTCAGAAGTTATCTATATTCCCATAATAACATTTTTTTATTCCCTGATTCATAACTTTTTCAGTTCTTTCACACCAACATCTGCTCGTTTCTCAAGTCTCTGAACAAGAACAGCGTTACTGCCTTTCTTATGTCCAACATCTACCATTGCCTCTGCTTTCAGCCATGAAGTTTCCTAGACACCAAAACAAAGCATTCTTCTGCACATGCTCGAGAGCATCGCTCTCATACGTCACAAACTAGGCAATCAGTTCCCACATAGTTCAGTGCTCTACTAATCCAAAAGAAAACTTCACTTGCCCAAGTCCAAAGGGATTCTAATTTGGGACTCCTTTTTTCCATGGGAGTTATGTATGGACCAGACTATCGGTATTCAGCCACAATGTAGAAAAAAGTGCAACCAACATATACAGGGACAGAAAAAGAGAACAATGATGGAGGAGGCTGACTCTGTGGTCCAGGGACAACAGGGACTCCATGACTGGGTAAAATCATCATTTCTGTCTTCTGCCCTGCCCCTGCACCTTATCATCAGTGTGCAATTCTTAATTATCCCTGGATTGCTGTGACAAAACCTTGACTATTTTGACTTCAACTGACTTGGAAGAACTGGGTCAGAATGCATGTGTAACAGATAATAAGCCATAACTATAAAAGCGCTGGTTGTGCAATCTAGTCCCATTAACATATCACACCAGAAATCTTAATTTTGGAATTTCCTGAGGTAATTTTAACCATACAGTCTTCACATTATATTAAAAGTCCTCTTTGTATAACACCCAGGGTGGGGTCAGCCAGTGTAGCAGGAACTGAAACGTGGGCTTCTGGACTTAGTGACTTTAACCTCTGCTGCCTGACCTTAAAAAGATGCCAGTCAGGGGAGACACAGAGTGCCAGCGTGGGTTACGGTAGCATATTCTTTCGTTGCCTGCTACTCACACCCATATTTTCACAGCAGAAAAGGAAGATCAACAGGCCTGAAGGAAACTGGATGTAAGTGTTCATGGACTCAAAATAAAATAAGACTTGAGTATTAAGACACATATGCATACACGGGGGTTGGGAGCAAGGAAAAGAAAAATACTCAGCATGGGTGTTAAGGAGAGAAAAACAGTGTCTGCTTTGACGGTTAGTATTTGGTGCCCTCTTCTGCACCCATCCATATTTTTAAAGTTCTTTAGAATCAGGAGAAGAGCATCTGTCTGTCGTCCATTTCTACACAGCAGTGCTTTGCTGCTAGGGGCAAGGGGTCATCCTAGCAGATGTCAGCCGTCGTGGGGATGGGAAAAGCAAAATCCTTTTTCAGGTGAGAGGATTGAGATTGTTAATAGAGAATAAAAGGCGGTGAATAGAAATTAAAAAATATTTAACTGAGATTTCATTTATGACATCTAAATTATTATATTAATAGAAGTAGATTGCATTTTGATTGTGACTGAATAAGAAACATACCGTGTATATAAGGTATATAATCAGTTTAATCACATGCTGATCCCAGGACAATCTTATCCCAACATTTTATGAAATTACAAATAACGTATAGTGCACACAATTCTTCATAGTAATTTAAATGTCACTTTGCTAAGTGAACTTGAAGACAGATTTGCACTTCTTGAATGCAGATTCATTCCAATATTAATTTCTATTTTTTCCATTACTGAAAGATAATTTTATGCTAGAATTTCAAATACCTAAATCCAAAAGGTTCACTAATTCTGCTCTCAGCTTTTGCATTTCAGCAGTACCAAATTCAATTGGAGAGCTTGCTAAATACCTTTATCTTTCTATCTTGAACTTCACTTCATCTGCAGGTGCACAAAGCATTCCAAAAGTCTTACAGCAGTTCTCTACCAGTCTGCCACAGCCTGGGCAGGTCTTGTTTCCTGCAGGATTATTCATTTATTTTGAAGAGGGATGATATAGAGGTCATCATAGTGCCAGCTCACAGCTCCTTCACTGAGAACCGAAGAGAGCAGTATCTAAATCATAGATGTTGTTATGAACATGACAAGCCTCAGGTTCCTGTACAGCAGTCCACCTGAGCCCCTGACCCAGGTCAGGGTTGCTCGAAACATCACCTGAGCAAGAAGCAGAAGACTGAGGTCTGGTTTTATCCTCCCAGGTATGTCTCTGTTCCTGTTTATTGCTGGTTGACTTCATGAGAAGAAATCCATCTCACATTTTAAGATTTATTTTCTTGGATGCATAGGTTTGAGCAGCTGCTGCTAACCTCCCCTACAGTTTTGAAGCCAGTTTGTTTTCAGTCAGGCTAAACCTTAGAGCCAAAACTGTCAAACTTGGGTGACTACATTCCACATAGAGACACAAAAGCAATTGGCCAGATTTTTGAGGCTGAAAAACATTCAGAGTTTGTATCAACTCAGCACCTCCAAAACTCAGGTCATACAATTAAGTGAGCAAATACGCATTTAGATTCCCAAACATAGATTCCGCTTTGGAAAGACTGGCTAGCATTTTTTATTTCCTTTAACAATGAACTGTCATGCTTACTAACCTGTCCTGCAAACTGCTACCTGCTTTCCGTTTTTTTTAACTTTGGGAGAAGGAAGATACATCTTTAATGTAATTACTAAATTTAATACGTATGTCAGAGGATAGGTAGAATGGGGTATACCATAGAATGGGGCTCGGGAAAATATGCAGACTGCCACTCTGAACAGACACCCGACCTCAAAAGCACACGCAGACACAGTGCACCCAGGCGAGCTCATCCTGAATCTGACATATTATTGTCACTAAGCAGATCCGAGCAATAGAAGCAGTCTTGCTATACTAGAAGATCTGCATCTTATTGTGCAGGAGCACAAATCCCAAATGCAGAAGCATCTCTGCAAAGCTAACTTTAGCTTAGATGTTGCCCAAGTGTAACTTGTACATAGAATCCTAACTTCAGCGTGGTGAAGCCTGTAGCAGTAATTGGCTGGCACACTAATGGCTGCAGTCGAACAACTGATCTTCCTGTAGCAGGGACATATGTTTGCTCCATGGGAAAACTTCAAGGACATACAGTCCTCCAGTGCCTTCTGCTCATCTAAAGAGGTCAGCCTTTTCTTACAAACAATTAACTGGGGATGTTTTGATTTGCTTTGTTTTGCAGCTTACTCCAGTAAAGAAATCCATAGGATGCCCATCCACAACTCCTAGTATTACATACAAGCATAGCGTGGACAAAACAAACTCATGTGTTATCTCACAGTGTGGTTGCTTTCATGCAAACAGAGCTAATACAAACAGAGTAATTCAAGCACGGATAATTCATGTTAACTCTTCACTGAAGACACATCCGTCAGTGGTGCACAGGGAGTGATTTTACCCTTGCTTTGTTTTCACTTAGGTTACTTAATGAAGAGAAGTGAATCTAACAAGTTTGAACTGGATTCAAAGTGTCAGCCTCAGAGATTTTTTTCTAGTTTACATAGATCAAATAAAATTGATTGATGTAAACTTTTGGAACTTTTCTAGTGAGTGCAGATCGAGTGCAGAAGCAAACATGAGCACAGACTGCAAAAACAAGATTCCAGAGCCTATAGCACCTCTTTCTGTGATGTCTTATACTTTTATATCCTATGACCATCTGTAGCTAAGAGGAGCTGGCCATCCAACAAAAGCCCCAGTCACGTCACTGAAATATGGAGTTCCCCTCTGCCTGTATTTGGGTAACTCTGATGGATAAAACATTGTTCAACATTATTCAGGAATGACATCAAAAGTCCTGCTTCCATATACAAAAAAATGCAGTGTAGACTGAGAGGAGGCTTTCGGCATCCTTGTTTTTTTCTCAATTCTGCAAAAAAACCCCTCTTTGGATTCATTATTGAATGAAGGCACTTAAAAATACTAACCCAAAGCTGCACTTTAAATTCAAACAAGGATGAAGTACCAGTGGAAAGAGGAAGGACATTTTCCTCCTTTTACTGCCGTACCTACAGTTTTTGAAGGTGATTAACTGTTGTATGCTCTAATATTAAAAGGATTTTTAAAAGGCATTTTATTGGGAGGATTTCTGATTTAAAGAGGTGCTTCAGGAAGTAATCAGCTGTTTTACTGTCCTGTTGAGATAGCTATTTCTCTGCCACTGTAAGCTCAAGTAATATTCATATCAGTATAAGCAATGTTATGGCATACAATCTCAGAATAAACTGTGTGTGGAAAGTGTCTTCTAACATTGCATCTTCTACATAGTATAAATATATGCCATTAATAGAATGTACTTACAAATACAACAAACAAGTATCATGGGTAGGCTCCCTAGGAGAAACAGGTTTTATCCCTATGCCATCATCATATTCCTCTAACCTAATATAACAAAAATAACTCTGATGAGTCAGTTAAGAACATGATTTCAGAATAAAAACACTTGGGTCTTCTTTTTCAGTGTGACAGTCTATGTAACTGCCTCAGCCTTTAAACTGCTTGCCTCGTGTCACGCTGCATCAACCAACGCGAGCAGAGGGACTTGTGCTAGAAGTCCCTTATTTAAAAAGGAGGAGTCTGGCAGGGGGTGAATTTCAGAGGAGTCTCCCCGAGTTTGGAAAGCATTCCCTGTACTGATTGGTTTATCCAGGCTTTTTCTGAGTCTGTCCTTGCAGATTTCAGAAGCTAGTTGTTCTACCAGGCCTGACAATGTGGCTCTGAAAAAGCCCTTTTTAAACTCTAAACATCACCTAATACATCTGGAATCTAAAAACTTGAGCACTGTCCTCAGTCCAAAGGTCATGAGGAAACCACTCTGACCTGCTACCTAACCTGGCACAGCACTGATCAAAACACCATTGGTTCCTGATGAGAAGCAGCTTAATTCATCTCATTTTAAATCTATAGTATTCTACTTAAATACACCGATGAAAGGATTAAGCCCAAGAGCCAAAGTGTCTAGTAGCTGTATCCCCAGAAAATAACTCGCATCTCTTCTGAACAGGATGAGCTCTGGAAGTGTGTGCTGCCACCCAGCTCCCCACGGATCAGAGCAAATGTCACCTCACCTAGCATTAACCATCTCTGCACCTCAAGGGGGACAGTCATGCCCTTCTAAGCCCAGGCCGCCCAGCCTGGAGCGTGAGGAGAACATCTCCCAGCAGAGGCAATACCTGTGCAAAGGGACCCCAGTGTCATCATGAAAGGAAATCTTAAAGTCAGTAGAGGTTTTCTTCTAAATATGCCTGAAGCCAGGGCATAGAAGCTCACACTCCTTGGCCTATGTCTACTTCAGCAGTGGGCAGCAGAGATGCAGGCAGAAGGCAAGGGAGGTCTGGACTGGAATGGAGAAGGAGAGTGCCTGAGGGAACTAGAGAAGGAAGGACCGTGCTCTGCCATGCAAACCACAGGACTGCACTTGGTGGGTTTGGTTCTGCCAGTACTCATCCTCTAGCAGAGCAGTGGACTTCTTAAACCTCTGCTGCATCTCAGGGCTGAACCAATGTCACGTTATGCCACGGTACCTTGCCACATTGCATGCAGTCCTGACAGAAGGGTTCACCCAAGACCTGCTACGCCATTCTGGAAGCTGCTACTGGCTTCAGTGATGCAAGTGATTCTTGGGACACTGTTATTGACCCAGTCCCTATACCAATAAATTAAACAGTCAGGGAAAGCTCCTGGGCAGGGGAAGTCCATCAGCTATACTATAAAATTACACTGTTAGAGTAGTTCCTGGGATAGCTTTGGTCTGTGCCAAATAGGACTTTGCCAAGCCTTGTCCAAGAATTAGTATAGCCCTGGCACTGCTTCCAGCAGGTGGTTTGGATGCGGCTGCCCTTTGCTGAAGGGTAAGAGCTTTATTAATACAGTCGCAAGCCACTTTGCGACAGTTGGCCTCAGTGCCAGACCCGGGCCCCAGGATGCTTCGCCCATCCCCAACTGTAGCCTAAGCGCCTGCCAACTAAAGCCATGCTCGGCCTCTACAGAAACTCAGGACCAGATGTGAGATGTAGTTCCCAAAGATCTGGAGACACTGAGGGGGTGGATGGTGAGCCAGACCACTTCACTCACCCTCAGAACTCCAAGGCACTCTCTGACATGCCGCTGGAGAGCAATACCCCGTCCACATGTGCTGCTGTTAGCCTGAGTCACATTTGGTGATGAAAGTGAGGTAAGTATTGCTTTTGGTGGCTACCAGAAATAGAAAGAAAAGCACCACGGAGCATGGGATTGCTGCTGTTACAGGCAATATGAAAATGAAAAGGATTATGCATCTCCCCACTTAGGTGTTAATTTCCACAGTTGTCATTTTCAGATGATAGGGAATATCCTCCTGCAGTCTTAACTTCCAGTAAATACAGATATGGTTCCGAATAAATATATACCGTCGCCCATACGAAGTACAAATCATGTGCCTTACCACTATGCAATAAACCTCCTAGATTCCTTTTATTTAGTTAATCAATGCACAGGAAGATTTTTATTTTAACATCAAGTCACTCCTTAACTATTAGAGCTCACTCCCTGGAGAGAAATATCCCCAATTATCATAATTATCATACAGTTCAGCTTCTGCAAATTTTATATTATGCACTTAACTTTTGGCATCATAAAATGTGAAGTGCAAAGTACACATGGTGTGCCTTCCTGCACAACTTAAAAGTAGCATTACTTACTTCCTAGCTTTGCACGCTTTTTGCACTTCTGACAGAGAATAACGCAAACACTAGCCATTCTTGTCTGATTACAAAGTAAGAGAAAATGTTTTGCTTCCAAAACACTTGCTATAAACTATTCCTCCACTATGGTAACCATTCAAAAAATGTATATTCAATTTTTAGAAAAATTCCCAATGAAAATCCTGAAATCATCATAATAGGTTAGTTTGTGAACTGTTCTTTCAGGGCTGATGTGTATAAAAACTTCTCAAGCAAAAGTCTTCTGTCTATAGATACATTCATCCAACTTGTCTGACTTTCTTCTCATTTATTTGTAAGAGGTTGGCACTGGGCTACTACCAGGACTGCTCCCAGCAATGGTAACATATTAGACGCTTTCCAAGAAAGAATGGTTTCTCTGCAGCTTCTAAGTGGTAGCCTACCTGGCAAATGAGTTATTCAAGAAAGTCATTTTCTGAATATAGTTATTCTCCTGGGTTTTTTTCAGAAGTTTTTCTAGATATTTACTTGAGGAAAGATCAGAATAGATCATTGTTGGAAATCTAAAGATAATCTTGCCACTTAAAACATTGGATTGCATTTTAAAATTAAATGTAATTAAACTGTATTTTGTACTTTTGATATTAGATACTTTGAAGCTCTGGTTAAGCAACCTAAGGATGTATTCAAGAAATTCTTTCTGTGCATGTATGAACAAGAGTTTTTATTCTCAGTCTTGTTTATTTAGGCATTTTGGACACACACTATAGCTTCCTTTCTGCCATACATTTCAGTCCCACCATCATCTGTTTATTTTTACTCCTAAATTTGGAATTGTCACTTAAGAGAATCATAGAATCATTTGGTTGGGAAAGACCTCTGAGATCATTGAGTCCAACTGTACCTGTCCATTTCTAAACCATGTCCCTAAGCACCTCATCTTCTCATCTTTTAAATACCTCCAGGGATGGTGACGCGACCACTTCCCTGGGTAGCCCATTCCAGTGCCTGATAACACTTTCAGTAAAGAAGTTTTTCCTAATATCTAAATCTAAACCTCCCCTGGCGCAACTTGAAGCCATTTCCTCTCATCCTATCACTAGATACTTGGGAGAAGAGACCAACACCCACCTTGCTATAAACTCCTTTCAGGTAGTTGTACATGGTGATAAGATTTCCCCTCAGCCTCCTCTTCTCCAGGCTAAACAATCTCAGTTTCCTCAGCTGCTCCTCATAAGACTTGTGCTTGAGACCCTTCACCAGCTTCATTGCCCTTCTCTGGACACGCTCCAGCACCTCAATGTCCTTCTTGTAGTGAGGGGCCCAAAACTGAACACAGTATTCGAGGTGGGGCCTCACCAGTGCCGAGTACAGGGGCACGTTCACTTCCCTCCTCCTGCTGGCCACACTATTCCTGATACAAGCCAGGATGCTGTTGGCCGCCTTGGCCACCTGGGCACACTGCTGGCTCATATTCAGTCGGCTGTCGACCAGTACCCCCAGATGCCTCCCTGCCAGGCAGCTTTCTAGCCACTCATTCCCAAGCCTGTAGCATTGCATGGGGTTGTGACCAAACTGCAGGACCCGGCACTTGGCCTTGTTGAATCTCATACAATTGGCCTCAGCCCATTGATCCAGCATCTGCAGAGCCTTCCTGCCCCCAAGCAGATTGACACTCCCACCCAGCTTAGTATCATCTGCAGACTTGCTGGGTACACTCAGTTCCTTCATCCAGGTTGTTGATAAAAATGTTAAACAGAACTGGCCCCAACACTGAGCCCCAGGGAACACCACTTGTGACCGGTGTCTCTCTCACCAGAGAAAGCCTATTTTGTCAATGTCCGTCTCTGTTCTACTTCGTTCAGATCTGTTTCTTTTATTTCTATGTCTTCACCTTCATTTCTTTAAATATTGACTTAGAAATTCTTTAAATCTTAACTAAGAAAAAAGACATCTTTACTGGTTTGTGTTAGAATTACTCATAATGTACTATATATGCCATTGCAATAAAAGAAACTTAAAACCAGATTTTGATCTAAATCAAGAAAATCTACCATAAATAGGGCCATAACAGCTTGCTAGCAGAAAGCGAGAATATTGCTGTGGCACAAGGTTTCTAGATTTCTCCAAAGACAAGTAAAACAATGAGATAGTGGTATTAAAAGGAAGAGTCTTAAGACATGGAATATGGAGGAAGGTTCAAGAATGTGGATTCACATGGAGCTACCCAAAATATTATTATATTCCAACAGTAATATTTTTATAGATTAAAATAAATATAACTAGCAGTCTAAGGAGAAGTTATTTAGAGAAGATGAACCATCTTATTATAAAATTGGTTTTGATGCTTTGAAAACATTTGGCTTCCATCTGCTACAAATTATAGAAGAAGCACAGAATAGGTACAAAAGGAAGAATATTAATTACTCTTTTTATTCTTGTCTTTGATTTATGGATATGATCTTATTCGTGTTAGCATAAACAAACACTATATACGTTGGTGTAAACAGCATATTTTTAAGTAAAAAGAAGATACTTCCCTGCCCGCTCCCTTTTATGGCTTCTCTTTTGGGTCAGCTTGTTCGGACATCTTTAGTAGGGTTCAAAGAGGCTGCAAGTTGCATATATGTAACTTCAAAGTGTAAATCAACTATTTATTGGCCGTCAGCCACAAAAGGTAGTCAGGACTTAACATTTAAGCATTACTATGCTCACCACCCTGGCAAGGCACCTGATGACTCTCTGCTGGCCAGGCAGGTATCAGTCACAGCGGGAATGGTTGACCTCCAGGGCTTCAGAGGATGGTCCCTCAGTGTGGCAGAACTGCCATCCTCCATTGCAAGCTGAAAGTGCCTGGCCTGAAAAAATTCCATGAATTGATCCTGGAAATGCTTAGGACTCGGTTTTGAAATTCCTTCCTGGGGTGAATGGCATTTAATAGCGTGCCATTAATGGTAACAGCTTTGTTCCCCAGGTAAGTAGTTCTTTAAACAAATACGGCAGCAGAAGCTTGGCCTTGGCTCAGTTCTAAAAAAAATTTCAAGAGAAAATTTTTGTAAATATATGCAATTACTCTCTGCCTTCATTGATGACATCTGTTTTTCCCAGAGGAGATAACCGTTCTTCAGTTTCTGTTTGCAATTCATACTCTTCAGGTTCAAAAAACGCAGTGCTATTTACGTTCAATTTTGTTATAAACTTCCACTCTACATTTCATTAATTTGTTTCATTGACCTTAAACTCGACTTCAGAAGATTCCTAATTTTACATTTTTCTGAATACCATATTCCCTACCAGCAACTGCAGTGCAATTACTGAGTGGTAGTGACAAGCTTTTCTATGTATTCTAACAGCTAAACCACATACATTACCATTATCTAGAATTAAAGCTTAACCGAGAGATTTACCAAATATTGTGAAGAAGGTTTAAGAATTCGTGAGGGTCCTCTAATAGACTTACTCAGATATGTTGATTCACTTTGCCAGATTTTTTCTACTACTGGAGTGAAGAGCAAAATATCTGTCATCTGATTTCCAGTGTGAAGATGAGAAAATTAAAATTTGCTTTCTCTTACAAATTTCAAACAATTCCAATTTTGTACATCAAATATTTGCATTAATCTGAGAAAAAAAACCTGAAGACCAATGTGTGTTTGCGAACATACTCAAAATAATTAGAAGGTGCTTGACTATCATATGCTGGCAGAGTGTAAAAACCTATTTCAATAAACCTAAATAAACAATTTAAAGCAACAATCAAACTACATATAATTTGCAGAAAATTTAAAACAGAAAAAGGCAAAAGAAATTTTGTTTCCCCAAGCCTGGTCCTCATTGCAAGGCCAAGCGTTTGCAGGCTCCAATAAGGCGTTTGAAAATTGACCTGAGCTCTATCCTGAGTGTACTTTGCCAAATAATTCCTCATTTAATTTCATATTCTTCAGTGTATGATCCATTGGATGAAATGGCACTGGGACAAACCCCTCACCAGAAAGATTTCTTATTTATAAGTAAAGTACACATCTGTATTTCTTAAAACATTCTATCAGCTTGAGTAAGAGATGTCATTATCAGGTCAAGATGAAGGAATAGCCTGACAAGATAGGAGGTAAAATGGCCATATCAAGACAAGAATAATAGCCCTATCAATAAAAGTGGTAGGAAAAGGATAGACCCAGGCATGTAAAGAATATCTCTGCCAGCTAGATCTCTCAGTCCTTTACTTACTCAGATGTCAAGAGAAAGAACTTCTAATACAGGAACAATAACCAAATGCCTAACCATGAAAGAACTCTTTGAATATTATTCACAAGAGTAATGTTACTCATTTTTTGAGCATTTTCAGAATCAAGACCTTTTACGACAAATGCATCAAAAAGCAACATTTTTCCCCTGTAGATCGACAACCCTGGCAGTTCGTCAAGGAAGCAGTTTTAAAAACCAAAGTAATCTTTCTTAATTATGCTAGTGTTTAGTCCTCATGCATACAATGACATTTGCCTGTAGTGGGATTGAAGTCCTGCTCTTAACGGTTGCTTGTCCCAGAACTACAACACACGTCATTTTTTGTTCTCCTATTTTAGAAGAATGAAAATACAAGGGAAATGAGCATATAAAAGCCATCTAAGACAGGATCTGATCCAGCAGCCACAAGATCAGTGTCATACCTTCGGTAGACTCAGGCAAATCAGACCAGTAAAGGTCAAGCCTATACAGGAAGGATCAGTAAGGTATGAAGCTGTCCCTAAAGTATGTGAAAGAGTGAAATACCAAATGATGTCATCTGTTGTGGACAAGTAAGTTAGACTTGCCTTCAAGTTCTAGTTCAGTGCTAGATTTATGGGAACGTAGAGGAAAGAGTGCTGATAGGAGAGTCACACAGAAATATAGGAGAGCGACAATGAGAAAAAATGTCTGTCCTATTGATCCCACAAAAGAGCAGTTGACTTCTCTCCCCTTTCATTTTTAGTGTTGAAACTGTAGGGTTTTATTTTGAATAGTATCACATTTTCCCTGACAATGCCACTCTAAAAAAGATTTTTCCTGAAGGTTCCTTGCTTAAAAAAAATTTATATTTCTTTCCAGATTTGCTCAGAACCTCTGGATTCCAACAGAAACTCTTAATGAAACTCCTATTTGATTCTCTTTTTTTAACATATTCAGAAGAGTGGAAAACTAGCAATCACATCCCGGGGGACAGTGAAGTCCTCTCCCAAGAGATATTTAGCAAGCTTTTTCATTTTGCTTTGCTTTTATTTAAGTAAATGGAAAGAATTTAATGCGATCTGTTTTAATCATATTGTATATCGAATGTACAAATTGACCTTTCCATGTAACTTTATAAATGACTGGGAAGGCTTAGCCAAAGAGACAAAATGTCTGGCATCCTTTAAAATAAGCTGGAGCCTACTTACCTCCACAAGGTTCAGGATAATTTGCTGCCAGCCAACCGTGTTCAGCTGGATTGTGGCAGCACATTATAAATGACACATGACTTGTGTCATCAATAAGTAAGTAAATCAATCAGTTTATGACTGTGCTCACAGAAGTTGGAGATTCCTTCTCTCTTTCCCCCCCAAAATCCGCAAACTCTCCCCCCCTGTTTCGCCACCCATTTTGAAACAGAATCACCGTAATCTGAGAAAAACAGTTGCTTGCTGCAGATGTTCAGATTTAGGCTGACATGCAGTATTGGATTCTCACATGTAAGGAGGTGATGATTCAGGCAGTTTCTACTGATACTTACAATAATCATAATTATGCATGCTATTTCATGAGTTAGCTCCAGACTGCATCATTTACCCTCTTAAGTGTTTTCTCTGGTGGTTGAAGATGGCAGAGCAAGAGATGACAAAACAGACTGCCTTTCTACCCGCAGGTCAGATGGTTGAGAAGAGAAAGCGTTCAATAGCGCTTCCTACTCTTCTCCTTATGATTATTTTTTATAGTTGGAACTTGGCCCAAAGTGGTCAATGACTGACAGGTTATCAAGGCTACCATAAAATGCCTGGAGGCAAAACTATTATCCAGGTGCCAGCCTAGCGCTCGGAGAGCAGGGTACTGCTGCATTCAGGTTAGCTCTTGCACAGATGTTCGAATGCTAAAAAGGCTTCCCATGCTTACCTCTCCCTCCAAATGTACCCATACAGGATGAGTGTGGACTAAGCTCTTCTTGTGCAGCAGAATGACAGGAAGGGATCTTTTCCAGGTGCTGCGCTGAGTGGCTCTTCAGGTACTGGCACCCACAGGGTAGACTGTAGGTAGTGTCTCGTTGCCGCAGTAAGAGAGGAGCCAAAGAGAACGAGCGGTTCATTTCTCAGAACATTTGGGGAAGACACCTGTACTATGTCAGATACTTGGTTTTGCTGGACACTTTATAGCCTTGACATCCTAACATAAAGTACCTAAAACACTATAGCAAGTACAAACCCATTACTTATTCTCTTAGCTGTCTTAGCATAAAGGAAAGCAAATGCTCCTGAAGTATTTTAAATAAGATTCGATATAGGCACATGAATGGCTTGTTTCTGTAAAGACTTCTACAGCAGAAAACTGCAGATTATTTCCTTTATTATTTGAATGTAATGGTCAGAAAGTAACAGCAGTACTTGGCAGGGTTTTTTTCTTAATCCAGATCCAATTTGTCATTCTCTTTCCCTGTTATTTCTGTGAAAGACGCATCACATGTATTTCTTTAGATTTTCTGTGGAAGTCCTGATGACTCAGAAGCTTCTGCTGCTACGGCTGTTTTAAAACCTGAAATATTTAAGTCATACTTTCTTGGGCTTTGTTACTTCAGAGACTGGTCCAAAACCTGTTAAAATATATTTTCAGCTCTGAATTGGCTGGTATTTTGGTCATCATTTTCATTTTGAGGAGAGAAGACATTTAATTCTAAATAACCACTTTGTCCTCTGTAGAGCATCTCCAAGAAGCATGCAAAAGTGTTAGGTGGTGGATCTGCCATTTCCCGAGCTCCAAAGACACCTCAAGGACTACTTTTATTCTACAAGTTTTCGGCTCCCATCCAGCTTTCAGCAGGCAAATGCAGTCTCCTGCCAGTGTAGTTTGTGGCCAAGGTGACCACATCCTCAACAACCTGGTCTTCTTGGCGGGAGTAACTTAGTGTCTGGGACCACAGCATTCTATGGGATAGCGCTTGGTCATTGACCTTCATGTGCCCTGCATGAATTTTAATCCAGCAGGAAAGACGTGAGGCCGCAGGAAGGCGTATCCCAGCCTTAAAATCAAAATGGAGCTTGCAGTCTGACAAACGTACAGATGCAGTTCACAACCTCCAACAGCATCCATAAACTGTACGCTGGCAAATCCCTTATGTTGGCCCAGGAGGGCATGCTCTGACATGTATTTTCTGGTTATCTGGTGAGGTACACAGGACTGACAGTGTCTACTCCCGATGCATAAATGAATCATGGGAAGCATATACAATTTGAAAAACTACTGTTTCCTTATATTTATTCTGAATATATGTATGTCTCCAGTACTTAGAAAAATCAATAATGAAAAGTTTATAAATCTGAACAGGTTCAGTAATGGGAAGAGCAATAAATTTCCTTCTGTGTGATGAAGAGATAAAACTACTACTGCTCTGTGTCTACGGATGGGGGAGATTATTTGTATTTCTGGTTCTATTTTAGGCTGTTCCAAGCAGTCCGCTGTACAGGGAAGGTGGCTCTAATCAGTGCTGATGTGACTCAATCAAATTCACTTTGTCTCTAGGCCAGTCCTTAGGCCTCTTTTATT
This sequence comes from Scopus umbretta, assembly GCA_013400535.1. NCBI lineage: Eukaryota > Metazoa > Chordata > Aves > Pelecaniformes > Scopidae > Scopus > Scopus umbretta. Next base: position 41,754 of record VZTL01017636.1, read on the forward strand.
TAGCAGTATAGGCACAGCTTCTGGATCTAATGTCAGCTCTGACTCAAAGTTGCTGCTAGGATCAGTAATGACATTAGTCTAATTATACAGAGACAAAAAAGTCTGATGCAAACCCTAGTCTAAAGAACGGCTCCAAATGATGCCATTATTGAAATACTGAATCAGCAATAGTAACAGTGATAAACATATGGAGGCAAAGCGTATGGTAGACAAATGACAAAGACACATTACATAGTCTAAAAGCACTTGCCAACTAAAAATAGGCCCAGACACTGCATTTGGATCTCTTTGGGCTGACTCTGGCATCCATGTGGAATAAAACTATCTTCAGATGCCTCCAAATTACATCCATACAAGTTCTGTTTCTGTTTGAGAATTGTTTGTAATTTCAATGGGGGCTACTCAAGCACATAAATTATGCCAGAGCTGGAACATAATACTGCAGAAAAGAATGCTCCCCAAAATGCCTTGCAGTGCTCAGCAATACCCATAAACTGTGGAAAAAAAAACAAAACCCAACCAACAACCCTTGGACTGTGAAGACAAGACGAAAGAGATGCAGAGCTGTGATCCAAAGTGCAATGAAGTTTTTGGTAACACCTTCTTTCATGGAGAAGGAAAGCTGTAGGAAGGAACAAAACAGGGGGCACTGCTTTACAAGCAAAGATCTCCGGCTATTTTTGATTCACCTTTACTGATTCTGTGCTCAATCTAAACCACATTCACTATAAAGTGAAATATGATCCCTCTGTATTTGGTGTTGTCATGTAAATTTGTTTTATTTTTATATTTGACAAATACTGTTGGAATAATGATTCTTGAAATCTCTCTCACAACAGACTTGATTGACAGCCCCCTAAGTGCTGTGCCTTTTATAGCGTAACATAATTGACAACCCTTAGGTAGCTAGCATATGCAGGCTACAAAATGGAGTGTGCTTGCTCCACATTTGAAGAAAAGTAGGTGCAATGAAATAGTTTCGTTCTTATTATAAGCTTTTTAAAATAAAATTTATGTGTTTGCATTTAAGAAAGCGTGACTTCTGGATGTATCAGCCTCAAGCCCTTCAATAGTGATGAAAAAGATCAATTCAAGACAATTTCTGTGTCAAAAAGCACACACATGCCATAAAATATCTAGAAATTACTTAGCTGGAACAGAGTTGAAATACTGCTGAATTCTCTGCATTTTTATCATGCATTTTGTTTTTTTCAAACACACACTGCTCAGCTTCTGAAACACAAAGCTCTCTGCCAAGCCACCCTTCTTCAGTCCTCTCCCTAGCCAAAAACTCAAGTTTTTTGTTGAACACTGGACCTGGGTGTTGCTAAACTACCCTGGGTCTAAAGAGAATCCAGAAAGTGCCCCTGGTTAGGCTCTGAGGAAAATTCTTGTCAGGCAGATGCTCTGTCTAGCATCCTCAGACTCTGCCACCCAAACACTCAGTCCCTGGATGAGCACTGGTGATTGCTCTCCCTTTTGGCGTAGGTGCCCCAGAACTTCAGACAAAATATTTACAGCCAAAGGAAGAAAGGCACAGGGGAAAGAGAACAGAAAATAGTTTTCAAGAAGAGTAACTTTAGTTCAGAATTGAAAAACAAATCCACTCTTTTGTGTCTGTTTAGGGAAAATCCTAAAAAACTTAGGCATCTTTACAGAAGTGGATTTAGACTACGGCATCCTGAGAAGTTTTAACTCCCCGACAACTATTTGCTTTGTCTTTTGATTCATGGAGTCTCACCCTCTCTGCTGCAGGTTAGCTTGTTCTGCTGCATAGCAGCAGATCCTGCTACATCCTCCATGAAGTCCTGCCCTCTTCTCCTGCATAAGGTTCTTCTAAGTCTAAGCCCAAGCTACTGCCTTCAGCTCACTGCAGGTCAGGAGACTTTATCAGGGAAGCATCTCTGTATATTTGCCTTGTCTTTCTACTCTTCTGTAAGCACCTATCATTGGTCACTGCTAAGGTGAAGCCGTCAGCCTCAAGGGACCTTTGGTCTGACCCAGCACTGCCACCCTTGCCATCTTTTTGTCTGCATCTAAGAGGCAGTGAGCTAGAGATCCATACATCTCCATCACTGCCACTGGGATACCCGTTCCTCAAGCAACTGGTTTTCGCACTATCCATACCAGTAATCTGAACTCATGCGATCTACAAATCCCATCTCTGATTACAAAAGGACAGCCCAACTCTCACGGCAGGACTGTCTGCATGTAGGCTGGTAATGTAAGCAATCAGCAAATTTGGACTGAAGCTCAGCCTTAGGTTTGCGCTCAAGAATTTGCATATACTACAGATGTGCCCCTCAGGCTGTCTCCTGACCCACGCACGTGGAAGGCTCAGCCTGCTTTCCTTATTTTGCGTTCAGTGATTTTTCATTTCAGAAACGTCAAGCCCCACACAGAAGCACCGATTTTCTTAATGTCAGGCTGTCCCTGAAAGACAGGACTCCAAAGCTTTTATCATCCCAAATTATATGCTTACCCTCATTACCCAGTCTCAAAAGAAATGCAGGTAATATGCTGCGGGCAACAGTCCCCAGTTCTGTGAGTGCACAGAGCATGATAAGCAAGTTACATGGCTATATGGGTAGTCAGGTTCACGATTTGAACAAGTTCCCAGAGTTGAACACTGCCCAGCCGGGCCAAAGAAGGACATTCCTGCCAAAGAAGAGACTAAAGATCCGCAGAGGACTTAGCGAAACATCAGGGTAGTTTGCATGGATTAGGGAAGCGTCTACAGTCTGTCAACTATATGCAGAGATAGAAAGAGAAGGCCTTTGGAGTTAATCTTGGGATAAGTAGATTAAACATGGTTTTCTTGCATTTCCCTCCACCTCTGTCTTAATAACCTTTTGACAGTGGGATGGGGATGCAGGGGCTTGAGCATGTAAATAACTTCTGCTCATTTTCATCTTACCTTGGCTTTTGCTAAAAACTGATTTTGAACTGGCTAAACCCAGACTCCTGCCCTTTGAGAAGAAGTGGCAATCTTCCACTAGAAGGAATCCTTCTGGGACACAATATTACGCCCACCGTGGAAGTACATTTTCTTCAAAGCATCCCAAGTAATAACTACATGCACTTGCAGTTAGCTATATGATCAGACTAGAAAACAGTCACCTGGGCATCTCTGTAGAAGTGTCTTCCAGGGATGAGCAAGCCCAGGCAAACTCCTTGACAGCAGCAGGATGGTTGGGAAATATATTTGAAATTTGTGCAAAAATCTTGCACCTTCAAGGGGCAGCCATTAATTTCTAAGGGCTGACCGTTTTAAAGACCCAAGAGATATGCAGCATGGCCCTTGCCATTAAATGCTGGACTCCACCTCTACCAAGTCTCCACTCAGCAATTCATGAGAACAGTTTTGCAACCTCAGACCGAAACCACGGACTGCCTGGACTCTCGTGTCATTGAAAACACGCTCCAGACTGAAAAAGCATTTACCTTTTTTTCACAGCGGGTATAGGAGCCGATAGACTTAGAGAGCAGGATTTACATCAATCCCTTTCCGACTACAAGTGGCCGACGTTGTATAGATGGTGCTGTTCCTCAAATTTAATTGACAATTAATTATACGTGAGGAAGGAAAACCGTTCACTCCAGCGGCGCTTTGTTTCTGTGGAGCTGACAGGAGTGCAGGGTAACAATTGCTCAGCATGGTGAGGATGGACGAGCTCCTCTGCCACCGAACAAAGCCAAGCCGCGGGGCGACAGATGGCAGATGAGATTCACCATGGGCCTTGAAGAGGCCGTGCCATCTCCGGCTTCCTCCACCCCTTCAGCTCTGCTGGCTGCTCCTGGAGGTGGGTCAGTGGGGCTGTGACCCTAACCCAACCCTCTTTTGTTTTCTCTTTTGGAGAAACAGCTGTTAACTAAACACCATCCCTACACACCCTGCAAATGAAAGTGCGGCTGCAGTTCCCAGTGCTTGGCCAGGTGCGCACAGGAGGAAGATACTCCACTGCTCTCCTTCGGCGCAGGATTCGTAGCATTCACTTGCATGTATCTGAGACAGTAAAAGTACTGACGGTTTCATTTTCGCACATGGTAACAGCAAGAATAAATGCACCTTTCCAGGGGGCTTCTGCTTGACCTCCCTTGCCCACTGCCAGTTTTCTTTACACCTCTTCTTATATCCCAGGGAGGAAATCATATTTACGTCTGCAAGGGGGGGGAAGCAAGGGCCACCTGTGAAAAAAGTGAAAAGAAAAACAAACCTGGAAAAGCAGAGGTTCAGTTCCAGATTTTCCTCTCAAATAATAACTGCTCCTAAAGAGAAGGCCCCAATAGGTCTAAAGTAGAAAGATTTTAAATTCCATATTTAATACATTTCCACTTCTCCTGTGGCACAAAACACTGCTGCCAAAATCTAATAACCTCTAAGGGTATACACTATCTAACTTGGGGATATGATGAACACTCTCAAGCCCTCAAGGTTCAGCATCCAGACTAACGTCACCTTGGGAGGTGACAGTATTGATTCCAACCTCCCCACCCCAGCAAGTGACAACTGCCGCATCTCTAAAAAATGGCATTTTTTCCATGGAAAAAACCCCAGCGCTAGGCTGAAATATGCTTTTTGTTACAACTCTCTGTAGTAGTAGTGTTGCACCAGAGATGCTGCAATTTCCAATGCTACCCGCTGAAACAGAAGTCTTCATTTTAGCTTTTTCCTTCAGAGGTGGATGTTGTGGTTTAACCCCAGTCAGCAACTCAGCACCACACAGCCGCTCGCTCACCCTCCTCCCTGCCCCTCCCGGTGGGATGGGGGAGAGAATTGGAAGGCAAAAAAAAATAAAATGTGTGGGTTGAGATAAAGGCAGTTTAATAGGACAGAAAAGGATGGGAAAATAATAATAGTAGTGATAATAATAATAATATACAAAACAAGTGATGCACAGTGCCATTGCTCCCCACCCGCTGACCGATGCCCAGCCCGTCCCCGAGCAGCGATCGCTGCCCCCCGGCCAACTCCCCCAGTTTCTCTACTGAGCGTGACGCCATATGGTATGGAATAGCCCTGGGGCCAGTTGGGGTCAGCTGTCCTGGCTGTGCCCCCTCCCAGCTCCTTGTGCCCCTGGCAGAGCACGGGAAGCTGAAAAGTCCTGGACTGGTGTCAGCACTGCTGAGCAACAACTAAACCATCAGCGTGTTATCAGCACTGTTCTCACACTAAGTCCAAAACACAGCACTGTGCCAGCTACTGGGAAGAACATGAACTCCGAATTAAGCTGAAACCAGGACTTTGGGGCTCACCCGCGCAGAGCCCGCCTCCGGTGACAGGCACACGCCCGGGGCCTACTGCTGCCCTGCGCGCTGGCGCGACCACGGGGCAAGTGCAAACCCACGGCTCCAACCATCAGTCTGCAGTTTAATAGCGCGGATGTGTTGCGCCTCCCAAAACCATTCTCACCGCCCGCCGGCNGGCCCGGCCGGCGGGCCTGTGGCCTGCGGGGCCGGCGCCGCGTTCGCGTCGGCCCTTCAGTGAGCCGAGTTTATTCTCCTTAACGCAAAGGCAACGCGTAGTTAAGGCCCGATTCATTATATACGTCGCTACAATTAGCAGAGCCACGTACAGACCAAAGCCGACGCCAAAGCGCTGTACTTTCCGATGGTGGTTCTCTAGGTCGGTCATCCCGAATCGTGCCTGGTCAGCAGGTAAGCAGATCGTGAAGCCTCCCGGTTCCTGCAGTGGAGAGGGAAACGCGCTCCGCAAGCGCGGTAACTTCTGATTAAACAGAGTGACCCGTTTGTTTTGAGAGATACTGGTGTTCAGCAGGTTGTCGTTTAATTAAAAAGCTTAGCCGCGGTCGGTATCGAGGACCGCCGCTGTGTTTGTGCAGTGGCATGGGATACACCTGCGTACGTGTTTAGTCGGTGAGCAGCAAGTGGGTAAAAAGGCACGCTGGTAACACGTTGAAGTCACAAAGTAATTTAGGCTAATACGGGCTGAAGAACTGTTGGGCGACTGAGCTGAACCACACCATGGGGTAACAGAAGAGAAGGCGCAGTAAGGAAACGTAAGGTAATACTGGAAGGAGCAATTTGAACTGTTTATATTGGTTACTTCTAGATTAACTTTACCCACTAGGGCTAAAGACCTGGTGCCCGTGTGGGTAGTTCTTTACCCGGCAGTCAGAAATACACGTGCTTCAGCTGTGCAAGGAACGCGAAAGAGAGTAAGGCTGAAAATATTCTAACGCTTGATGTTGTTCTCAGTTGAAATAGTTTGTGTTGCTTTGGTTATCCTATGTCAAAGTTACGATTATGACAGTAACTTAGTTTTCCTGGCCAGGCACCTGCCTGAGTTTGAGCTGAAGACGGTTTGTATTGTAAATGAGGAAATGATCTCGAAGGAGGAGTCAGTGTAGAAGGTGGGGCTGGAGGGGGCCTTGAGAGAATCATTTTTCTACTCCTCTCTCCCCCAGAGGTGGGATCAGTACCTAAGCCTATAGCTGTATACAAATCATCTAACCAGATACGAAGGCAACTAATGGGAGGCAGGACCCAGGAAACTTAAGAGACTCTTCTTTCTGTTAGGTGTAGTTAACCTGTGGAACTGTTTGCTGAGGATGTTCAGGATACTGAGCGTTTATGTGACTACAAAAAGCAACTCGAGAAACTCGGAAGAAAATTCCACTGAGGACTGTTAAAAGCAAAATACCAGCATGTCTTTGAACCACAGATTGCTGGAAACTGGGGAAGTGTCCTGGGAAAATTATCACTACTTGTTTGTCCCCTCCTTGTGCCTCTGATACCAGCTGCTGTTGAGGACAGGGTAATAAGTTGATGTACCCTTGTTCTGTCCTGCAATAGCCATTTCTTACATCAAGCGCTTCTCTGTCCTTACTGTTAGGGAACTTCTTTATGATGCCTATCCTAAAAATCCCTTGCTGGAGTTTAGTTCATTACTTCTTGTCTATCTTAGTGGGGGAAACAGTTTAATTTCTTGGATTTTTTTTTTTTTTTTTAATTTGAAAGTGTCTCGCATTGAGAAAGGAAACAGGAGAGAAACTTTGTGATTCCAGTTCCCCTAGCTTTGACTGAACAACAGGTTTGTTTCCTATTCTTCTAATAAGCAAACTGCAGAGATTTAGCACAATTTATAACGAAAAAACAGTGATCCAGCTTAGTTACTGTCAGTCACTTTGGATGTGATTGAACAGGTGTTCTCAACAGAAGAGTTTGGAGTACCATACGTGCTATTTAATTTGACTGGGTCGGGTACATTATGTAAATCGCTGTGGATGGTATACGTACTGATACCAGAAAGAGATGATAGCACTTTGGTGACAGTGTTTCAGAACTACATGCTTGGAATGAAGTAGCTTTTTGTGCAGTTGTTAACTAAGCTAGAGTTGAAGAGCCTGCTAGTATTTGGTAACTTGTGCATCGAAACAACCGGATCTAAATTCTGTTCCCTCTTTGCGCATCTGACACTTCCCATGTATCTATCCATTCAGAGCTATCTCTTATTTCCATAGTATACAATATAAGCAAAACTGGATATGTAGATTTGGTAAAATATGCACAGAAAGTAAGTTTTCTGGGTGGGGGAGATGCAGTTTTACAGTTACCTGTCAAAAAACTTCATTTTGACAAGAAGTTTCTTCTAATGAAATACTTTGTGAAATCAGGTATAAAAAGTAATATAAAATCACTTCTGCATGTTTGCTGACACCTTGTGATACTTTCTGATGTGTTTTACAAAATGCTTCTTGAAACATAAACCTGATACTGGTTCACCTAATTAGTTTGTAGGCTGACTGAAATCTGAGATTATGTAAATATTAAGTAAATCAATTAGAACACATTTTTATAAAACGGCACACTAGAAAGCCAAAACTCACCTTCTGAACAAAAAGTAATTCTTTAGAAACTCATGATGGGTCCAAGCATTTACATTCTGTATGATTGCTACAGAAAATGTTGTTGGTTTTTTTTTTTCTTATGCAACAAGTGACCAGAGGACTGCTGTTGGTATGTTGTATGTCTGCTGGGTTCAGTAGCACTAGCTGTGTGCCAGTAATGGGAGCAATGGACACAGGGCAGCTTCAGTCCTGCATGCTGATGTGGTTATACAACTAGTTCTGCATCTCCTAGTGAAGTTCTATTCCAAAGACAACTGTTTGGTACAACTTTGTGCGCTGCATGGTTTTGGAAAAGGAGATGGTTGAAGTCTGCCAGCTTAGAGCATTGAAGCAGTATGAAAATGGTGCAGCTGCATGCGTGCCACATCATTTGGTGTCATCTTCTAGCTCTGTAACTATGTCATGTTGTAAAATGGACAGTGCTTTCTCTTGAATTCAAGCCTCCTGTCTCCAATTCCCCTTTCCTCCCATTCCAAAAGTACAGGAAGTTTGATTCCCCTGTTAGTGATGTACGTTGGTTTTATATCCGTATAACTCCAGTAAAGCAAAATGACCAGGATGAGTAAATAGACAGGTCCTAGTTACTTCTCCTCTTGGAAGAAATGGACCAAAGAAGTTGAAGTTGTCTGAAAACGCTTATTTTTTTTCTCTAAGGCAAATTTTACCTCAGCTGATTTTCTATAAATTTGCGGTTTCCCTGGAAAATCAGGATTTGCTAAGCTGTTTTAATGCTGCGTTGCTTGGGAAGGAGTTGGGAGGGGAGGGTTAGTACCAAGGGGTCGTGTGTGGAAGTAAAGGCCTTCCTTTCTCCCCCGTCCTGGTGGAAGAGTCTGTTATTTCAGGAGTACCGTTAATAACCATCATTATTTAAAAATGGTGAGACTGCTCTCACTGCAGTAATGCTTTATGAAATGTGTCAGAAGTGAATGCAGACCTCTGTGGTTTCCTCTAGAAAGCAGAGGAGCGTGCTTGCTTGTTTGACTGAAACGCCAGAAGCACTTAGCTGTGCTTTGCAGTTCTTGCCTGCACCACCCATGAAATAGTACTCTTATCCCAGAAGAGGTACCCAATACAATAGATATTAATTTGCATAAGAGGCTGTTTTCTAATTATGAGCAGTTTGTGTGTCCAGGGACTTTTGATTAGTGACGAATTGAAACTGGGGAAGAATATGAATAGCTTGAGGGAAGGAGGACAAAAATGAGACAATTACAATAGAAATTGACAGGAATAAGATGAAAGCAATCTTTTTTAAAGTATTCTGTTTAAAGCATAGCAGAGAGAAAGCAATTTTTGGCCAAGTAATAAGGAATCATATGTTCATTAAGAAGAATTACAAATAATTAGTTACTATTAAGACACGTAAGACAGAAGATGAATTAAATTCTTTCCCGAGGAATGACTAGGAGAAAAGAACAGGGAATATACAGAGATACCTTAGCTTTCCTTACTGCTTTCTAAGGAAATCATTGGAGCCTTGCCCATGGAAAATGTGTACACTTAAAATTTTGATTATTTTGCTTTTAATTCTGTATATGTCATGTAACCTTACAGAAAACATAAATATTTAAAAAAAAAGAAAAAAAAAGAAAAAAAAGGAAAGGGCAAACCGGGGCTAGTACTGCATGTGATAACGTAGAAGCTGTGAAGAAAACAAAGCAACAACAGGCTCTTCAGCACCAAATTCACCGAATTCTGCCTTGGAGCTGTTTTTAAACCTTCTTTGGCAGAGGTATTGGTTACTTTTCTGAGGTATGTGTATTGGGGGACATGTCTTTATCTATGTCAGGTTGTAAAAGCATAGAGGGTCAGTTGTTTCCATCTTGTGTGACCTTATTATCCAAAGATTACCTTACTTTCTATATCAAGCATTACTGAATTCAGAGGACCTATTCTGCAGCGCAGACGTGTGCTATACATAGGTTTAAGACAGGGTATAATAGTCTTTATTCCAAATTGAAATTTCAACGTTGTTAGATTTTAGCTTGAATCCCGAGACAGTCATGGACAGGTAAATTGATCATGAATAGCTTTACATATGTGCAGCAAACTGGATGCATTGGACCAGTCGATCCTGGGCTGCCAGATGTCCAGAATACCAACCGGGCTCTGTGAAAGTACTAGAAAAGCTGTGTTTCATTTCTTGTTCATGTAGGACTTGAACACAGAACACCCAAAGCTTCTAGTCACAAGAAAAATTTATGTAAGCTAACTCATGAGCTAGTGTATGCAAGTTAAGGAGAAGAAATGCACAAGTGGTTAGATTTTTTTTTGTTTTCCATTTAGTGTGACCATTTAGTGCCATCTTGTCATTAAAGCATAATACAGTAATGACTGTCATATCTTTAAAAAAGGTATAGATACCTTTTAGTAAGTCTCTCCATTAGAAAGCGGTGTGCAATGGAGAAGGTACACGCCAACATGACGGACTGATTGTCCTCAGATTCATCTTGTTAGTGTTACTAACAAAAGGTGGAAGTTCGATCTGCTTTTGTGTTTGTCTTGCAAATATATCCATATAATCTTGTTTTGATGAGACATGGGTTGACATACCATCGTGGTTGTAACTAGGTTTGAAGATTACGGCTGTATTTGTATTAATTACAGGAAGATAGCAAGTATTTTGTGCTGTTCATATTAGCTTAATTCAGAATGGTAGAATCCATCAGAATGGTCAGCATGTCTAAATTGCGACCTGGAGAAGCCAGTTCTCATGCCTTGGAGAACACTTAATCGCTTCAAATACTAGCTTTACTCTGTTCCTCATAATAAGAACCCTAACTGGTTTACTTCATTGTGAGTGTTTGGGTTTTAATGTTTGGCTGAAGGTAGACTGAGGTGGCAGCTCCAGGACCAGCAGGGGCAATTTAATGATTTGCTCAAAGAAATGAAGGTAAAGAGGGGACTCCCCTTTTCTTCCTTGCTCCCAGTTGCATGGTTCAGCCACCTTCTCATGTCAGCTCTGGCTCTTCTAGGAGCATTCTCTGAATCACTTGGACTTACCAGCTCAGCAGCAAACTCATTGGGAGGAAGCAGAAGTTAGTGTTCTGCCACATGTAGGGAGCTGAGCTAGCTTGAAGAAGAGTCTGAGCGCCAGAGCTGCAAGCGAAGGGAGTGGTGGAAAGAATGCCTAGCAGGAGTGGACTGTGAGATGGGCTCGCTCCGCCTGGTGAAAATACACTGTCTGCTCACAAAGCCAAGTTGTGGCACGCTGAAGAGGCCAGAGAGAAGTGTTTCAGGGTACTATCTGGTGAACAGAATTGGGCATTTTTTTGATGCAGAAGTGATTCTTTTTTTGTCTTGCTTTGCTGTCCCACATACTCTTCTTTTTCTTGTGATTCCCTCCCTCCCCCTGCCCACAGAAGACCACACAAATAATCAGTTCTCATTCAGCTTGTGGAATAATTAAGCTGCAGAGGACTTTAATACTAATGTTGGAGAGACAAAATAGTGCATAATATTGGCACTAGGCCAGAACTGGGACATTACAGCTCTGTCAGTAAAGCTCCTGTTCGTCTGGCAGAGTGCTTGATTGAAATTAGTCATCTTAACTGCCGATTGCCTTGATAGAAGAAAAAACAAACCTGTACCCCACAAAGATAAAAGTTATGACTGAGCTGGAACAATGCTCAGTAGTATTTGCTGGTGAGAACTGCCCTACTAGTTTTCTAATTATTCTGCCCGAGATAGTGAAATAGCTTAGGAACCATTCTGGTACTGTGAACAAGGAGGGAGCACTCCATAGCTTTTCCAGAGCCTTTAGCAGCGCTTATGCAGCCACATGCTTCTGAAAGTCACTCGAGAGCTGCCCCACAGATTCTTTTCATACTTTGTTATGGAATGCCTTTACAGGAAGGCAAAACCTGCTTATTTACGGATAGATTTTTATTTTCTTTTGAGACTGCATCTGTTGATCAGTGCTGTGTTTTGCTTTTGCTGGATGTTCCTGACACGATACTACATTTCTTTCTGTCCGAAAAATCTTCTGAATTAATTGTAATGTGTGAAAATGTTCAACTTTTAGAATGTGTTTATCTGTTTATGGGCATTAGACAATTGGAAGAAAATGGTTTCATGAGTAATACTGCCTTTTCTAATTTATTACAACAATGTGTTGGATCTTGTTATAGGTATGAATGGCTTGTTATACTATTTATTTTATTTAGAGCTCACTGTGCCAAGAATGTAAAATAAATCTTTCGCTTTTCATTTTTCTTTTTTTGTTTGTTAGACGTTAAGGCTAATCTATACCACTACAGCAGCGCAGAGGAAAAACGTAGAAGCCTCAGGACCTGAAAAGTACACGGAGGCATTTATTAAAAAACAGATTGAAGAGTTCAACCTAGGAAAGAGACATTTAGCCAACATGATGGGAGAAGATCCAGAAACTTTTACCCAAGAGGATATTGATGTAAGTACGGTTGCTCTGTTGGAGAAGTAATTTACTGTAGAGTTTCAGATATTGAAAGCACTTTACTTCAGCATGAGCCCCTCAGCTTTCTGTGAATTTTAATCAAACTGTCAGAATAAGAAAGAATGCTACTATACATTGCAAACATTGCAACTGTGACTGTGAATAGAGATTCTACCCCTGCTACTGTGTGAGGTCAGACATCTCAGTATAGAGCCGTATACCATATCTTGCTACAGCACAGTAGGTTCTTTTAAAAAGTCCTAATGGATAATCCCCTTGATCTGAGGTTATAAGAGGCACTGTAAAGGTTTATGCAGCACTTCGAAACGTTTACCCGCAATTTGACCTGCTGTGTGTATTTAGGTCAGGTTTTCTTCTATGATACTGTAGTTGCTGGTAATGCAAATTAAATTTTATAGGATGTTTTACAACTAACACTCTGGTTTAGCTTAGGGATTTTAATATAGATGTGAATTTAAGCGCCTATCGGTACCTCCAAATGTACTGTTTTATTGCCATTCCCTCTGACAACTAACAGATGGGTGGCCTCCTCTTTCTCTGTGTCATTTGGGCTCAAGTATAGATATGCTTGCCTTTCACTCAGAAAAATGTTTTGTTGCATGGAATTTTTTTTTTTTTTTTTTAATTTCCCACCTGGTCTTCACTTCTGTCACTTCTGTCTTACTTTATCACATATCAGAAGTAGGGAGGAGAAATGTCATTTGGTGACATTCACTTTTAGGTGAAGCTGCATGAAATCTCATGGTTGAAGCTTTCTCTGCACAGCAGCAACACTTACTATAGCCATGGCAGCACAGTAGGACCCTTAGGGTAGATGTAGTAAAGTGGTATGTGCCAAGAGAGGTGTGCGTGGTTTGGTTTTTTTTCAGGGGGAGAAGATTGTTGCCTCTCTCGGTGGCAAAATTCTGTCAGCGTAGCTGTGTCCACATAAGAGATCTTGACAGCGTGCTTATGCCAAGAAGAACTGCATCTGTAGGTGGTGATACAGGCTGATTTCAAACACATTTAACAGGCTTCAAAACTAAGTTCTGAAGACTTCTTGGAAAACAGGCAGCAAAGTAGAGAAGAGACACACGGTTAACGGCCTGCTGAGAAAAAGGCTGAAATGAGACTTGAGCTCTATCAGGTATCTGAAAATCATAAGGGAAGCTTGACTTCAAGTCACAAATCTGTAGGAAATCAAGCTTTATGAGTACAACGCCATGCACTGATACTGTGACTACTTTCATTCAGAACAGTAGATACCACTTTGCCCTTCTACAGACAGGTGCCAATGCAGAGACCCTTCCAGTCTCAGCGTAGGGTGGATAAGGCCCTGTCAAGGGCAAAGGTATTCAGCGAAGCATCTGGGTCAGCAGTAATAGCAGCCTGTTTCTTTACATTGGCTTTCTTATTTCTGTACAGACTATACAATTTCCTTTTTCTGTATTTTTTCAGATATTTTTTCTTACCTTTAATGACCTTTATCTTTTCGAGTTACTTTCTTGTAAAGTATTCATGCACAGATCTGCCACCAGAATACCTCCCCTGTTAGTACAGTATGATGATGCTAATAGTTCAGTTTGTTTGCCCGAAAGGTTAATGGTAGTAGAATACATTAATCTGCAGTCTGGCTTCCTTCCTTGATAGGGTCTAGGGGGAAGGCTTACAGACAGCAAGACTGCAAGAAGTAGAAAATGACCGTATCTAAGTAGTGGTTTCTTCTTTATGAATCCACAGCACTATGATCATTTGCACAAAATTAACAGAGCCCCATCATTAGTAAAAGCAGATTCATTCTGGAGATTAGCTTTTACAAATGCAGTGCAGGTGACAAGTACAGGACTGCTTTGCAGACTCTGTTTCTGAAAAAATGGAGGAGTGGAGACAAAAGAGTAGTGTTCTGTTTGGTGACACCAAGTATCTGTGGTATGTGTTTGATTTCTTCTTATTCCATCAGGTGTTGGAAAATACTTAGAGTGTGTAATAGTGTCTGCTATGCATAATTAAATTTCTGTTATAAAAATATAAAAGCTGCTTAAGCACTGGCAGGAGAATTATCAAGCTTTACATTTCGAACAGTAATAATTCTTTCTGATGAGTGCTTATGTACCTCCATGTCTTCTACTGGTAATCAGTCTGTGCAGTGTATTTCAAAAGTAGACATCATAGGATTCTGTCCTTCACTGGAGTTTTAGGTATGGTTTAATAAAAGCTAAACCTTGTGAAGTTTTAAACAGGAAAATAAGTTGACTTGCTTGCTAATCCTTCTGGATGTTGTGGAAGCAGAATTGCCTCTTACTGTTACTTTTATTTAGGAATGAAAAGTTAAGCTGTGCATTACAACTGTATTTCTGGAGGAGAAAAAAAAAATCCAGCAAATTGATATATAACTCTGCAGAAGTCTACCAATTGCTTTTTAATTGGTATTATAGACCTTACTCTGAAGCTAGGATGTTTTATTCTCCTATGTGTGAATATGTGCTATGAAGTTTCTCTAATTGATTTGCTTTGCCCATTCCATTTGATGTATCATTTTTCACAATATTTCATAATTTGTGCTCATTTCTAATGAACAGAGTCGTTAGGACAGGCATGTCTAAGTACAACTGACAGCTAACATTAGGT
>VZTL01017639.1:0-14874 GCA_013400535.1 Scopus umbretta
ACTGTCCCTGACACAAGCCAGGAAGCCCAGCCTGCAGGGGCGACGCTGCTGAGCACTAACCCACAGCGAGAAAAATTCACAGTAATGACGTCATCACCCACAGAAGGGGCGCAACACCCACGGCAACGTGCAGGCTCCGGGAGAGCCTTGGCGGGTGAACCCAGGGTGGCCCCTGGTGTGTGGTGGGCGCCGGGCTTCAACCTCGCCTGCACCCACGGCCTGAGGAACAGCCAGGGGCTCGCTAGGGACGTTCTCCAGGACGGACCCATTGCTGACACTTGACATGATTGCGTCTTGTCTGTGTAGGGGGGGACAATAATTTTATCGATTTAGTGGGTTAGGTCTTCTTGCGCTGAATAGGAACACAGTGCAAATTCAGCGTAAATGCTGAGCGCGTTTCCTCGCAGAGCTCCCAGCCTGCCGGGCTGCCAGTGATCTTCCCACTGGTGTGCACCCAAGGATCAGCATCCCGGAGGGTGGCGGGAGAAAGGCCCAGGACCCGGCGACTCGACTGGTGGTGTGCTGCTCCTTTTGCTGCACCGCGCCCACAGGACCTGGGAAAGGGGGTGGCCGGGGGTGCATCGTTGTAGCCCAGCCCTT
Source organism: Scopus umbretta (assembly GCA_013400535.1). Lineage (NCBI taxonomy): Eukaryota > Metazoa > Chordata > Aves > Pelecaniformes > Scopidae > Scopus > Scopus umbretta. Next base: position 601 of record VZTL01017639.1, read on the forward strand.
TGGCAGCCCCCATCGCAGATGTCCCCCCCGTCGTTCCCAGAGAGGCTGTCGAGTGCACCCGGGTGTCCCCAGGGAGACATACATCCCCGGCCGCGTGCCGTGCTGCGGCAGGGACGCACTCCCGAGTCCTCGGCAGTCTCCGGGATGCCCTGCGGCATAATGCAAGCCGATATTTTTCTCCCACTTTAGATGCGTATTTACGCTCACTTCGTCGGGGTTCGTCAGGAGATAGGGTTGCTCTCTGCTCTCATTTCGGACAGACCCGCGGCTGGGGGCTGTTCTGTGCCTCCTCAGTCGAGTACATCTGGTAAATCTCAGATTTCAGAACAGTTCCGTATACTTGCAGGACATTCGTTTCCCAGCAATAGGGCTCAAAATGGCAGTGTGCCAAATCAAGAGGGTTGTTTCTGCAGGAATGTGTCTGCAGTAGGAACAGATAAAATTTGTTTATATGTAAATAAATCCAAACCAAACCAGGTCCTTCCTTTTTTTTTTTTTTTTGTTTTTTGTTTAAATATACAAAGGAATTGTCAGTCCTAATTTGCTCTGCCCTTACAATAAGTGTAATAAAATGAAGCAACCCTAACACATTTGCCGGTAAGGTACCATCAACACAACAGCATAACTAGGAAAAAGATTTATTGTCATCACAAGGCAATCATTTGTGTACCTACTGGAGTAATATAATTACTTAAGCATTTTCACAGCACATTTATGATATAACTGTGAGCTTCCAGCAAAAGCAGTGGGGCTGGGCTTGGTTTGCGACCTGCGTTACGAACGTTTGAAGTTGTCGATTGCTGGTGAAGAGAGGGTTACGTGACGCTTGTGCGTAGCCAGCAGAACAACGGCTGAACACCAGCCTCAGATCTGCATCTTTATTTGGACTTAATTTTTCACTAATGTAGCTTTGGGAGCGGAACAAGTAAATCCGTGTATGATGCTCAGATCCTGCAATGACAAAACCGGGAAACTGTGAATTATTTCATTGACTCCAGTGTGCTGCCCACAGATACTATTTTTTTCTGTCTGCTCGGCCACCGGGGGTTAGCTCAGATGTTTCCTTATGTCAGGGAATGAGAGGGAAGGGGCTGGTCTCTAACCCAACCCCCTGCCCACAGTGGGACCATCCCTAGCATGAGATCCGTGTGGCTGTGGCTTTACTTAGCCAAGCCTGGAAAGCCTCTCAGGATGGAGACCTCCCCATCTCCTCAGTGACCTGTTCCAGGGCTGTAAGATGCGTCCTGACTGCCTGGGGGGAAGAGCAGATCCTATCCTCGCTTGGCCACTCACTTGATGACTTTTTGCAAGTGACTTTATCCTTTGCCTCGGTTTCCCATCTCTCCTAAGAGCTACTGTTATCCAGCAGCGAAAGCAGCACCAGGTCTGGAACTGCACCAAGTACCAAGCTCTGCAGCAAGTCCTTCACCCGGAGCCTGCCTGTGCAGGAGAGTCCCCGACCCATCTAACCTGGAGAGGGGCTGTGGGTGGATTAGGACGGTATATACACACATACATACATGGGGGATGCATTAGGAGGAGGGTGCAAAGGCAGCCTCCCACCCTGGGACGTGCCTGCCTGTGCTGGAAGGATTTCTCCAGCAAGCACTGTTGCTACACTCGGTCGCCCTCCATGGACGGATCATCACCAGTCGCCAGGCCAAGCTGAGAGATGACCGGCTCTTTATCCTATTACCAGCGCCAGGAGTTGTCTAGGTCATTGCAAGCCTCTTGGCTCTGCTTTTAGAGAACTCTCTCTGAAACAAAGCTCTGTGATTATAGCTCTCTAATGCACCCACCTTGTCTCTTTTCTGGACGTGGGAGTCCTACTCTTTCCTCTCTGCCGTCCCTTTGATCGGTAACTGTGGATTCACACCTTAATACAGATCCAGGCTGTGAATTTGGAAGTGGACTGGTAGATGCAGTATTGCTTTGCTGGAAGACTGCCCTGCACCAGGATCCTGCTTAGGCCCCTCCAGGGGGCGAGGGCTGGTAGCCTGCGTGTTGGTCGAGGGATGAAAGTGAGGAGCAAAGTCCAAGAGTTTTAATGTCGATGCAGAAGGACGGAGGTTACTCAAGCAGAAGCATTTCTCCTCTCAGTCCTTGGTCCTGGCAGGGTCCTGAGTCCCCTCTCCTCTCCATTTGCTCTGAGAGTTTGAGAAAGGGCATAAAAAGCTTGAACTTCTAGGCAAAACATTTCAAAAAATCGGTCCATTTTCATTGCAAGTAAGTTGGAAAAAAGTGCTACCCTGTCCTCGGGAGCTCCCAGAGCAAATGCACCCTGCTCTGACTGGGAAAACTGTTTTTATAGAGAACTCTGGCTTGCCTTTTCTTTCTCTTTTCCAAATTCAGTCTGGAGAATGAGATCTTTTCAAAGTAATCCGGTAGCCCGGGAAGGATTTGTACATGCACATAGCCCATAATCTCTGCTACAGTGTAAGAGAGCTGCAATGCAGCTCAGAGAAGGTTAAATGATAAAAAAATATGGCAGACATGGTAAGTATTTGGCATCTTACATGCAACAAAAGATGAACAACAGCAACTGGGACATTATCTTTATTTGCTAAAAATAGAGTCCTGCAAAGTTTCAAGAAAAGCACTTTATACTTGTAAACCTCTCCTCTGGCCGTTACAGAGCCTTCAAAGATGGGCTTTGTGGCTTTGGGATGTCGCATCTCCTTTCAAAGGCAGCCCAGGGCTCAGACAATTGAAACTCAATACAACATCAGCCACGACGGGGAAGGCAATAAATAGTTCTGAGGAGACCCTGCTTTTCTAACCCCTCAGAGCCTGATGAACGCACGGGAGCTTTGCAGCAGGTACACCCCCCACTCAGCCCCATCCTGCACCCGGGATGCCCACGGCGCAGCCCGGCTCCCCCAGCCGCGCGGGGCAGAGGCAGCCCGGCACCGAGCGCGCTGGCAGAGCCCCCAGAAAGCGAGCAGATTCTTTGCCCACAACGCTGCCGAGCTATGCACGGGCATTTGATACACTGCAGCTGACGGGCTGGTTGCAGAGCTGGGTGCCTGGCTGCCCCGTCTGCGCCTTCAACGAATCGCTCATCAACCCCACGCGGGCGCGCTCGCTTCCCCAGCACCCTGCAACGAGGGAAAAAAAAAATCCCCCAATTCTCCCTTGCTCCCAAACCAACATAGCCAAGCCTGAGGTTTTGGCCGATGCCGTTGTAGCTCGGAATACTTGCGCGTTAATGCAGAGACTCATCTTTGCAATAGAGGAGTACCAAAGCCATCAACGTGACTGCCCCGAGCGGAGGGGATGATGTGATTTTCGGCACCAGCCAAATAAAGCGAGAACAATAGGGCTATTTTTGTGGAAGAGAGTTCAGAGGGCTTCCCGGGGAGCCGAACCTCTTGCTGGCCGATCATGCACAAGAAAAACAAGACAGAGCTCTTGCACCCTGGCTTCGCTGTCGTATAAATACCAGCTTCAGCCAGGGCATGAAAGAAATCTATTGTCTCTAAGGCCGCATTTCGATGCAAAATGCTCTGGTAAGGCCAGCAATCTTAAACCCCCCACACGTGTGCCTATTGTTTGAAGTGCAGAACAATTGAAGGGTGCTCTCATGGGCTAAAGATAGAAAGGCAGCTGGTGCTGTCCTTTTTCCCTGTAACTGAGAATAAAACAATGCCCAAGTATTGTCTGCATTGCTGGAGCGATGACATTGGACTCTCTGCCAGGAGAGCATCTAAAAGATCAATGAAACCCGGGTTATTTATAAATGGGTAGTGTCATTTCTTCCCCAAAGTAATTTCACTTCCTTAGCTTTTCCACCAGGCCGTTCTGCGCCGTGAAGTGGCCGTGGAACGAGGAATAAATAGCAGTGAGCCAGGCTGTGAGAGAGGCAGCGGGACCGGCTGGTGGAAAACGAAGCCGCCGTGCTGACCCTGCGCTTGGCCGCACCTTCGCTTCCCCGAGCTGTGCCCAAGCTTCTGCAGCACCAAGGTGGGGACCAGCCGTGGCTGCTGATCCCATCTGCCGCGGGGAGCAGGTCCCTGCAGGCGCAGCCCCGGCAGCCGCCACGCTGGCTGTGCACAGACCCAGCAGCTGGTCCCCCAGGGCCACAGTCCCACCAACACCGGGACTTGCTTCCCGGGGTAGCTTTTAAGGAGGTTTATTTCTCCTGCCAGCCAACAAACAGGCGGAAGCATGGGCCACGTGTGTGTGTCCAGCTCAGCTGCCGCGCTGGGATACTCAAGGTAACCCTTGCGTAGGGACAGGGGACATCTTGTAGGGGAAAGCTGCTGTCTGCCAGGTGGTATCCCACCAGGGCATATCCAGACTAGAGACTGGAAATCAGACATTTGCTGATGTCTGATGGGCCACCGTGATGTGGGAAGATCTCCTGTCCTGATGTGAGGACATGCAGGAATATTGCTCCCTCCTAGGTGACTGCCAGTCTTGAGGAAGGGCCAAGCCTACCAGGTGCCATGAGGAACTCCCACATTTGTTGCCCACTCCATCTTGAACAGTTGTCCCTTGTGAGATAAACTGAGTTCGATCTAGTGTGAGGCTTGGTGACCAAGCACAGTGGAGAGGACAAGCTGAGCAGTGTCTGAGCCCGCAGTGAATAGAAGGCTGGGTCGACAGGCCAGGAGAGCAGAGCCGTGGCCTTCACCAGGCCGAGGAAACAACTGTTAAAGCCAAGCAGGTCTCAGCCCAGCATGGCCACCTCCATCAGCTAATCTCAACACCACCCTAGTCTAGTCTCCCATGGAGCAAAGGAGAAGGTGTGTGAGGAGTGGACAGAGCAGGGGGCTGTGATGGGATCATCCTGGGGACTGATGCTCTGCAAGCGGCAGGTTGTGTGGGCTCGGTGTGTGTGCAGGACATCGCCCATGCTTGTGCTCCCAGATCTCAAAGCAGATGAAAACTGATGCAAACCCACAAACAGCTAGGGCACTGCGGGGCAGATCCTGCACATGGACTGGCAGAACCATGTCCCAGCTCTGGTTTTGCTCCAGCTCTGTGCCTCTCTTGCAGCCTCCAAGGCAGATCTTGGTCATGATTTCCAATGACTGCTGCGTGCCAGGGTTTGTCCTGGCAGGCCAGCTTCAATTAAGCTGCTATTAAGTTTTTGAATGAACAGGGCAAGATTCTCTTTTCTCTTACTGTTTTGAAGTGCATTGCCAAAACCTCAAGCAGCTTCACTGAAGGCTCACACATTCCTGTAATTTTTGCAGTGTTCAGTACAACCTAAATAGCTTCTTTATGGTGGCAATCCCCAGAAGAAAACTCCTCAAACCTCAAAGCTGGTAAATTCAAGGTGAACAAACAAAACCTCTCCAATTTTCCCAGTCTCCAGGTGATCTCACTGTCTCCATGCCTGCGTGTGACCTTCCCAGCACCTTGCTTGCTAACTCTGGACACTAATTTCTCATGTCATGTCTCTTCCAGGTACTTTCTCAATCCTTATACTCATTTTGGAAACTTCCTGCACGCAGTGTAAGCACGATGCCCAGAGGCCCAGCCACCAGCATGCCCATGCTGCCCAAGCGTCATGCCATGGCGAGGTGTGTACCACGGCACCGAGGTGCTCATGGCAGCAGCAGCTTCATGCATGTTCATAAAGCGTTATAGAAGCAGCACTTCACCTCCGGCCAAAGGACAGCCATCTCAGGACAGGGTGGCCAGCACTGTCCCCGGGGTGGCATGTCAGGACAGCAGGGTACTCATGCTGGGAAGTGCCCAGGGAGCTGTGAGATGGACCGGCTGGATCAATGTGCCAAGGTCAGTTGTGTGAGGTTTAACAAGGCCAAGTGCCGGGTCCTGCACTTGGGTCACAACAACCCCATGCAACGCTACAGGCTTGGGGAAGAGTGGCTGGAGAGCTGCCTGGCGGAAAAGGACCTGGGGGTGCTGGTTGACGGCCGGCTGGACATGANGATACAGTGCTAACCCCATCCCTAACCCCATGGGAGCGTCTTCCCTTTGAGGTCTCTGCATCGCTGCTGCACCCGTCTCCTGCTCATGTTGAGGTATGCATGGAAAGCTGTACTGCAGCGGTGGCTCCTGTCTCTCTTGCCCTGGTGGGACTGGGCTGTGGGGAGTTAGGGGTTTCCACTGGAGGGAGCCTTGCATGTCCAGGCTGAGCCAGAGGGATGCTGCCGGACAGGCAGCGCTGGCCTGTCACCTCTGTCTGTCTCGCTGTAAGCGGACATTCTCGCTCGATGGAAATATGCCTGAAATAGCCCCTCTGCAGATTGTCTTTATCTAATCAGCCGCCTTCGCACTCCCCTCCAGTGCATTTCAGGGAGCTGATAGCAGTGATATGTTAAGTGTGGAAACCTCTAGCGAATTGCCCGACACGTAGAGTAATTCTCCTTCCTGCCACTTATCAGAGCCTGCTAATGGGAAACATTCCTCCTGGGGGTCGGGGAGCAGCTGGGGGATTTCTCCAGAGAGGACGGCTGTGCCCCTGGCACCCTCCTGGCTCTCCAGGGCTGGGTAGGAGCTGATCTGACCAGAAAATATTCATTGAACAGGCAGCTCTGCAGTCTGATGCTGGTGGTGTCCTGTTCCATGGGGAGAGGCTTTGTCCAGCTCTTGGGGACATGGCTGAGGAGCCCCATCTTCTTCCATCATACCATGGGACACCAACAGGGCAAGCACAGAGCTACGGGGGGAAGAATGGGAGTGTCCCAGTGGCCAGGGCAAATGCTCCCACTGCTGAGGATGCTCGTGCAGGGCTGGTGGGATATTCGGGCAGACTGTTCACTTCAGGCAATAGCCACCTAAAGCAAGCTCCCCTCCACTCAGGCTAAGGCCACGGGCTCCTCGTTGTGCCCATGGGGTTTCATGGGAGGTCCAGAGGAGCCCTCTGCGGCCGCTGCCCCACTGAGGATGCCCATCACACCTGTCTGAGCAGAGCACAGCTCAGGCCACGCCAGCAATATGAGGATGAGCTTCCTATCATCCTGAAAACCACATCACAAACGCCAACACCGAAAACGCCCAAACCCAGCGGAAGCGCACTTCAGCAGCTGCTGGAGCGACCATTCCACATTTCCCTTTCTACAGATCTGCTCGGCCTTTGATGGACCCTGCTGGAACCTCTTCAAAGAGGGAGAGAAACTAGGGTGAACAGAAGGAACTGCAGAAGGAATCTCCGAAAATAAAATCACTTTAAAGATAAGGCAGGGGAGGGGGTGAGCAGAGCGCAGCGTGAGTACATGCCCTGAGAAGAATGTGTGAGGCTGGGCCAGCTGGTAGGTCTGGGCCGAGAGCTCATCCCACTGCCGGAGCACTCGTGGCAAAGGTACTTGGCACCGGACCCACCAAAGGCCTCGGGTACCTCCAGGGTGTGGGTGGAAACCTGACTCCGAGCCCGGGATAGAGAGGCAGAAGACCACCACAGTAACCTCACAGGGACCTGTGGTCCACCAGTGCCCGTGGCTCTTCAGGACACTGAAACTCTGCCATCTTGGCAAGGTTGATCACCTCTGTCACACCGCGGGCAAGAGGGATCTCAGGACTGATGGTGTCCCCAGGGAAGCTGCAGTAGACACATCCGCAGTGTCCAGCTCTGCACAAGCTGCTGCCAAATCCTGATGAGGACCTGAGCTTCTGAACACCAGCCTGGTGAGAAAGTGCTCTCGTGGAAACTGGAGATGGGGGCTTGCACACCGTTTTATCCTGATGTGCTCAAAGTCACCTTGTTCATGCTACAGGCTCCACTCCATGGGAGCATTTTAATTCATGGGGAAGACTGGCACTGTGCAAAGCCTCTACATTACACCGCACAGCCAACGAAGGCAACATCAACCCGTCTGTGAGCCCAGCCATCCTCTCTGCTGGGGCTCAAGCTGCAGGGGACAGGTCTGGAGTTCCTCCTCCATCCCATGAATCCCCCAGACTTCACTCCAAAGCAGGCTGGGAGGGCAGAGGATCTGCCTGTCAGGGGAGGGTGGAGGAGGCGGCAGTGGGAGCCCAGACTTGCAGGGTGTAGCAGCAAACCATGCCTGTGCGCTGGATGGAAGGACTGACCACTGCTGGGGCTCCAGCAGAAACCCCCTCCGGTGCCTGGCTTAGGTTCAGGGTAGGTCCTGGGGCTGCAAAAATCTCTCTGCAAATTGGGCTGTGTGCCCAGGCTGAAGCCACATGCCCTAAGCAGCTCCCAGTGCTGCTATTCTGGCCGTGGCAGAGGCCCTGCCGCATCCAGCCTGGGCACAGCACTGCGTAGCTAATCCTTAAGCACCCCGTGCCTCAGTTTCCCCTACTCTCAGGAGGATACAACAACCCCAAGTTACTTTGGGGTGTGAGGGGTACTGAATGGGGGAATAGCAAAACCCTGCAGCCATGGGCCTTGGTTCTCCGGTAGCACCTTGGTGGGGTTATTTCTAATTTCTCTGTCCCAGAACATGACCGTGTGACTAGGGGGCCAAGAGGTGGCTTGGCACGGAGGCACCCCCCGGCCGAGGATGGGGGAATGCAGCCACCCAGACTGTCTAGGGGGACCAGATGCTGCCCCTCCCTGCATGTGCATGTGGCGGTCCCAGGTCACCCAGCTCTAGTTAGGCTGATTTCCAGCTCTGGAGGCGGCGGCGCCTCATTTCACACAAGTCTCAGCTGAATCCGAGCAGCCCACAAGTGCCCCTGCTCCCATGGGGGGCATGGCTTTGTGTCCGGGAAGGAGCAGAGCAGTGCTGCAGAGAGGGGGGCTGAGCGGCGGTAGCCCACCCAGGCGAGGCGTGCACGTCCTGGCTGCGATCACTGGGCTGCTCCCTGGGGCCCTTTGCCCCGGGGAAGGTGCGTTGCTGGTCCTGCCCTTGGCAGCGGCCCGTCCTGGCCTGGTGCGGGCAGGAGGGAGATGGGGTGCAAAAAAGCATCCAGCCCTGCTTTGCTTCTTAAATGCACCAAAGCGAAGACAAAGAAAGGAGCGGAGCCCTTGACGGGCAGGCAGGAGGATCCTTCGGGGAGACAGCAACATGGCCAGCTCAGAAGGCAGAAACCTCACTGCACTTCAGATGCCAGCAGCTAAAATGGCTTTTCCTTGAGCCTGGCACAGAAATCCCCGTGGCACGGGTGTGGGTCTGGCTGGCTGCCCCCTGCCAGGTCCTGTTCCCATCTCGGGCAGCCCAGGGTGGTGCTGTCAGGACGGAGGTGTGCTCTGAGCTGCGTTCACGGTGTTGTACGTGGTGTCTTTGGGTGCTGCCCAGGTAAAATGGTGTGGAGGAAACCCACAAGCCTCTCTGTAGAGAGACCTTTCATCTGGTCTAGCCATGAACCAAGCTCCTAAGCCAAGGTGAGAGAGCTCCGGGAGTAGGAGCCAGGGGTCCTGGCAGAGCCCATCCACACAGCAAGTCAGTGCTGGGGGCTCAATCCCATGCACCGCTACGGCTCTAGGAGCATCAGACCCCTCTGACAAAACCGTCAAGTTTCAAATGCCTATAACCAGGAAAGAAAATTCTGGTGTTTGTGAGGTTTGGTGTTAAATGGGCACCAGCTGGTGTGCCTCAGGAAACAAGCCAAGCCCTTTGAGAAGAAGACAAGAGGGTATCAAAGGCCAAACCCCGAGGTCCTTCCCTGCTCCCCAGCTCCCAGGCAGTCTGGCTGGGGAGAGGCTGAACCAGAGCTAAGCGAGAGGTTGGGTTGCTCCAGCCTGGAAAGCCAGCGGCCGCACACATCCCACCAGGCAGCGGCTCTCCTGGCGGGGTGCAGGGAAGAAGCAGGAGGACCGATTGCTCAGGTGCAGGAGGAGACGGCGAAGCTCTTGTTCCTCTGCTCCCTGCCAGAGCAGGTAGCACAGGCAGGCTTGGAGCGCTGCGCTGCCTGCCGGAGCTGGAGCCTCTCACTCTGCCTTTGTACTCGCCTGACAATACAGGAATAAAAATAACCAGGCTGCATCTGCAGAGAGATAAAAGCGAAGTTTGCCTTTTGTGTCTCTCCAGGCAGTGGGACAGCAGCACCAATGGAGCTGTGTGGACATGACACATGGGAATTTCTGACATATCTTTTCCCACTCTGACCTTGACAGACACAATAAAAAGGGGCTTTGCTGCACGCACACAGCCACTCAGTCCTATCACCAAGGTTAGTAATAAAGAGCATGTCTGTGTGCACGCTACTCTGCTACTAACCCGCTTCACCTCTGCAGGGTGGGTGTTCCCGGAGGACAGAGGCTAACTCTGGCGGTACAGGGGAGGGTGGGACAGACCTGGATTGAGAGCATTTTTCCTAAGGTCTGCGCGCTTTGGCAAGTTGCTGGCTACCAGCAGTGGCTACGTTCGTGATAGCTGCGGTGTTTCGGAGCTCTGCTGTGTGATACTGCATTAGATGGATATTAGAAAGCGCTCATAAAAGTGCTTTTCCAAGCAGCTGTCACAGCGGTCTTCTAGAAGGGGTCTTCCCAAGGATAATACCCCCAGTCTTGCCTTTATCTTCCTGCAGTATTGCTCTGCAGTATAGACCGGGGTCTTTGCAGAGGTTTTGTGCAGGGCAGAAGGGCTCCAACGGGTCTGTAGAGGTGGAATAGTTTTTAGCTGAGTTTCTCAAGAAAAAGGGTGTCGTTGATGATCTCTGATGACACCTAAAATGCGAATGTGGATTTTGACACCAAAGAGATGCTGGCTTACCCAGCTGGCACTTGCAGTGCGGGGCTGATAGCAGCACAAGGGAAAGTGTTCAGTAATTGTCTTGTTATTATAGTTATTATTAGCTACTATTGTTGCTGCTGTCTTCTCTCACTCTCTAAAATTCAAAGCGCGTTTGGTGACTGTGTTGCTCTTGGTTAGTAGCCTAGCGGCGGGTGTTTTCCCCGTGCACTGACTCCTTGTCCCTTCCCTCCTTTCAGCATTCAAGTGTCTTTCACTCTTCCCTTGCTGTTGCCAAGTCTTCCTCCAGCCAGGCAAGATGTCTATGCTGGACATGAGCGAGTTTGGGGAGGCTGCTGAATACCTCCGGAAAAGCTACACAGAGCAGCTGAAGCTTCAGACAATCCCGTTCGATGGTAAGACCCCGAGGCAGCTCTCAGCGCAGTCCCAAGGGAGCCCTTGGCCATGGCTCTTTTTGGAGAGCGTCCCCATCCCTTTCCCAGTACTGGTACCCATGGTATTGCAGGTGCTGCAGAATTGCCCCCATCACCCTGGAGGACAGGAAGATCTCAGAAGTAGGAAAAGCAGGTTTTTGACTGTCCCTTTGTCTGCTGAGGTGTGGGTGGAGGTGGCTGTTCATCTCCCCCAACCCTGGGCGGCAGGAGGGCTGAGGGAGGTAGGCTGAGGGACTGGTGGCAAAGCCTTCTCCAGCTTTGTTTCATTTTGGAGGTGTCCGCTCTGTCCCAGCCACCCTGCTGTACCATGGCTCGCCATGCTTGGGGCTCCAGGGCCCAACTTGCTTCTCTTGGCTCGGCAAACAAGGAGAGTTTTGCTTTCTCTCACCGTCCTTTTATTATGATGGTCTGAGTGCAATCACACATGAAACAGCAGACTTCTGTCAGACTAAAAGTTGACCCCTGCAAATTAAACAGCTGCCAAACACGAAAAAGGCAAAGAAATCCCAGCTTCTATGACCAAGAGCGTAGGAAGGAATAATCGCTGTCTTTCCACGTTAGCAGATTGCATTCGTGTGGCTTTCAGTTGAGAATTTCAAATGGTTTCCTACATTTCAACCTGTTTTGTGTCATCTTCCCTTCCCTTCCCTTCCNTCCTCCTCCTCCAGGAAAGAAGCGAGCTTGGATCCCGGATGAGAAAGAAGCTTATATTGAAGTGGAAATCAAAGAAAGCTCTGGTGGCAAAGTCACTGTGGAAACCAAAAATAAGGAAGTAAGCAAAATACCTTTCATTTTCCAAGGGCTAGCAAGTGTGTGTGGAGGGAGGATACGTGTGACAAGATCACGTCTGAAACTAGCCAAGCTCTTGCTGATAACCCTTCCACGCTCAGCGATCAGTCATGCCCCGAGGGGACACACACCTCGGTGTGACACGTAGGCCAATTACTTGCCAAGAGTGGCAATGGTTCAGCATCCCCCCTGTCGAGTGTTTGCTTTCAAGCACGGTTTACCGTGCGAGACAGACCGAAGGGGGACAGCCGGGCTGGCCCAGCGCAGCTCCTGACCGTGGGAGGAAGGTCTGCCCGAAGGCAGCGCCTGCTCCAGCCCCCTTTGCAATGCTGAACCGCTGCCCGGCTCCTCTCAAAGGTCAAAACAAGAGGTAAGGGGCCAGTTGGCCAACTCCTACTTGTTTTAGCTGAAATTTGCAGCAGAGTGAGCAGTGCTGTTGGGAGAACAGGCGCTGGCAAAGGGGTAGGACCAGCTATGTCTAGTGGTGAGGCTCCAGCTTTCCAGCAGCAGGAGAGAGGCAAAGCAAGCAACAATCAGCTGATATTTGTCAAGATAATAACCAGAACAAATAGCCGCAGGTGGGCTTAGTTAATATTCTTTTCTCGGGTATGGGAGTCGCGTGGCCTCACAACATCATTACACTAGTGTAAAGCTGGGAAAAAGAACAAGGACCTGACCAGGCAGTAGATGGTAGACTTTGTTATTTCTATTTCTCGACTAGTCATCACGGCACTGAAAAGCAGTCGTGTCTGCTGAATTTAAAAGAAATATATGTAATCGTCTTTGAAAAGTGTCAAGGCTTTGAAAATATTTTTATCTGAAGCTGGGAAAAAAAGAAAAAATATTTTTGCTCCCCCAAAAGAAAAGTTACGGGGGGGGGATGTGTGTGACAATTTGAAAAGTTTATTCTGATGTTTAAAACGCTGTGGTTGAAGATCTTCAGCTTCTGCAAACAAAGCAATTTCCAAACTGTTTTTGCTGTTCCCTCTTGAAACTGTTCTTTTTTTTTAAAACAATTAGTCATGGATTTACAAAATCTAAAACTGTATCTGCTTTCCCTGGGTTAGCATTTCCAGCAGAAACAGTTTCAAGAGACGTAACCCCACTCTTATCCTTCAATCTACCTTCCTGCTTTTAACACCTAACGCTTTTTAACACCATGCACTTCATATTACCTGTAGAAAAAACTCTTTGGAAGGTTTCATTTAATCTTTATTAACAAGACCATTTGCTAAATGCAGCTTCTTCCATTCAGGCCAGATAAGTAACGCGATAGTTGCCCGGCGCTTGGCTTCGTGGGATTAAATAAATCCAGTTATAAGTGATGGGGTACAGGCTTCAGCTGTTTGCCCAAATAACCGGGGATCTCTCCGAGCGAAAGACTGCGCTGCTGCAGGGTTTTAGGCTGCAAAGAAGAGTGCAGGATGGGGTTGTTGAGCACATCGTGGGGTGACATCTTGGTGCCCCCCAGCTTGGACCCCCTCCACTGGGCTCAGCCACAGCCCATGTCCCTGGGGGGGGGGACTGGCTTGTGGCTTGCTTTTCCCAGCTGGGCTTTGTGGCTTTTTGGGGTGCTGGCGGGGCTCCCCTAGCCCTGTCTCCCCCAAATGGAGGGCAACCTGGTCGGGAGAACAGCAGGCATGTGGCAAAGGTTGTCGTCAGCATGGGACTGTCAGTATGTCCACAGCATGGGACTGTCAGTATGTCAGTATGTTTGGGGGAGAGGGTGTTCGGTGGGGGCTGGGGCCCATCTGACGTGTCCCCCCTCCTCTGGCAGACGCGGGTGGTGAAGGAGGACGAGGTGCAGGCCATGAACCCCCCCAAGTTCGACATGATTGAGGACATGGCCATGCTGACGCACCTCAACGAGGCCTCCGTGCTCTACAACCTGAAGCGCCGCTACTCCCACTGGATGATCTATGTAAGCCAACAGCGCTCGGGTGGTGGGGGGTCCCCCCCATGGGGTGGGGAGGTGAAGGGGTGTCGGGCCCCTCCGTCCCACATCCGCCTCCTTTCCCCCCACAGACCTACTCGGGGCTCTTCTGCGTCACCATCAACCCCTACAAGTGGCTGCCCGTCTACACCGCCCCCGTGGTGGCAGCCTACAAGGGCAAGCGGCGCTCCGAGGCGCCCCCGCACATCTACTCCATCGCCGACAACGCTTACAACGACATGCTGCGCAGTAAGCCCTCGCCTTGGGGACTCCCATCTTGGGGGGTCAGGGCTCCCGGGGCAGGGGGTGCGGCGGGGGGCACCAGCCTAACGCCTGCTCCTTCTCTTCCAGACCGCGAAAACCAGTCCATGCTCATCACGTAAGTGCCCCTCCATGCCCTCGCCCTGCCCAGCCCCATGCGAGCGGTCGAGGCCCCCCGTGCTGCCCTCCTGGGGGAGCCCTGGGCCGGCACCCCGTGCCCCAGGAGGCCCCCCCGGCCGCGTCCCCCCCGGCCCCGGCCGCCGCTGTCCCCCCCGTCCCTTCCCCC